>WOGN01006204.1:0-12606 GCA_015342105.1 Leptinotarsa texana
TCAGTATTTATCCGTCGATAACAATGGACAAATCCCTTAAAACAGGGTGATACCTACCTGCTCTTTATGAAACGACATAATTTTGCGGACTAGGGAAGTGACAGAATTTATTGACGGATCACCCTGTAACGCTTTTGAATACTTAATGAGATTTTATTACTCTACACTCTTTTGAAATAGACTATAAACAGTGTGAAGGTTTCAAACAGTCAATCGCGCTCATAATATTATGTTCGGTGATGGGACCGAGAAAAAAGGAACTACAAGGTACTGGAAATTCTTCGAAATTAATGAAATCATCCATGTCCACCTGAGGTAAAGATTTAATGATGGTATCCGCAATATTAACAAAAAAATTGTTGAAATCCTCGAGAGATATGTGGGGTGTTTTTGGAACAGCCTTTGTTTTGTTACGTTCATAGATTATTATCCGCCAACATGCGGATGATCTATTTTTAAAAGAGATAATAAATTCATTGTATGCCCGTTTTTTACTCACTGTTATCCGTTGATGATATTCTTTCTTGAGTTTTTTGTACACATTTATATCGTAAGCGTCTTTACTGCTATCTGTGATAACTTTGGTACTCTTCAATGACTCTGAAAAATTTAAGAGAATCGTCAAACCAACACACGGGAGATGTTTGTTTATGAGCTGCAACTTTCCTCAAAGGAAATGACATAGACATCAGTTATGTAAGATGCTAATAGATTAACTTCTTGATTCCCACTTTATTTCTGAGAGTGATTCTTCGAGTTTTCTCAAACCTATTTGTGTGATTCTCCTTGTATATGTTTCGGCTGGCTTTGCAATTTTTATGAATTATAATATATTGAGCTTTATGGTCCGCTATGCAGGGTTCAAAAACACCTGTGTCGATAGACTCGCCATCAAGGTTTGTTAAGATATTATCTATTACATCTTTTTTGTATCAAGATGGAGTAGTAGAAAGCCAAAAACTTTCTTTCCCAATAATTATTTTCTATTACATCTATCGAAATCACTCCGGTATGAGTATATAGATAATTCATGGAATTACTTTGAAGAACAATAGTAAAGAGAATTTTATAGGCGCAAAAACTCATAAATTAGAAGGACAATAAAGTAATAATATATCTGTTTTTTTTTCTTCATAAGATTATTTGTTATTGCTTCAATTGAGATATGATAAGATATATCTTATCTTCATTTATAATAAACATACTTTAATTGCATGTCAAAAATTTCCACTGAATAAAGAAATTCAGATAAATTGTAATGATTTTGTATTCATCAATTTGCATTACTTTTCACTTATAGAACCTCATATTTCTACAAGTTGTTGAATTTCCATTAAAGAATGTTAAACCGCTAAGAAGTCCATATAGTGGGAGTGGGTTTTGGTTTTCTGCTTCTGCAACTTTATACAAAAAAATGAAAGAAAGAAAGAAAGCAATTTAAGTTACTCAGAATCGTTTCCTCATATGTGTCACTGCCCTAGTGACCTTTTATATGCAGAGTCCGAAATCTCTGATCCTAGGTAGTTGTACTTTTATGAATTTTGCCATCGTACAATATGAGAACAAATCTAATCTGATATACTCCTGTCACAACTATTCCACACCAAACAAAAAGGCAATTTTATTACCTTGTGCGAAAAAGTTAATAGGGCAGAAGAACTCTTATTATTTAGGGCCCAAAGTATTCAAATCTCTGCCAACAAAATGGATAAAATTTTCATAATTTTAGAAGAACTAAAAATCTTATTGAAAAATACACCTTGGAAAGAAGTGAGAAATATACTTGAAAACATAGGTCACAAATGATCATAATTTTAATTTTCAACTGTTGAAACTTTAAACCTATTGGAATATTTTCTGTAACTTTCATATTTACCTTTAATTATTTTATTCTATAACTTATCTTATGATTTTTTCCTGTGTTGCAACTGTTAGTTTGAAAAGCATGTCTTTGTATTACTTCACGTTTTATTTCTCGTATTGACACACATTGTATCTTATATTAATTTTTAGTTATACTATTCCACATATATTTCATATTTCACCTTAATACACTTTTTTATTATTAATATGTATACTTATATTGCGATCAAAGACCTCTAGTCAGTTGGTTCCGTGAACATCAGGGTTGTCCAAAACGCTAGGAAAGATTTGGTAACCGAAAAAATCATCAAAACATTACGCAGATTACAAAAAGTCTATGCAACTGGCAAAACGAGAATCGTATGAAAGTTTTTTGGCATGTTCTCCAAATATCAGTGGAGATCGTCAATTACGAATGTAACAGGAGACCTTCAAGGGAGGTTGATACACCGCATTCAGAGAACGACTTCTATGATTATTTTGTTGAGATTGTAGATTATCTTATTTCATCTCTTCCTGAAGTAAATTATGAAGCGACAGATTTCTTGAAAAATCTTTAAACACCAGTTAACTCCTTCGTATTGTTCCCCATGACCCCAAGGGAAGTAATGGAAAGTATCCAGTCTCTCAAGAACTCCAATTGTTCGCACTTTTTTGAGCTTAACAGTGGGATCATCAAAAGTATTGCCAATATGATTGCGTACCCATTATTCCTATTGATAAATGAATGTTTTTCTCATAGGGTTTTTCCTGCCATATAAAAAAAATATGTAGTCCTACCTCTTTTTAAAAAAGATAACATGTTATTGATAACTTTCGACCTATTTCAATAATTCCTATACTTGGAAAAGTTATCGAGGTAATTGTCAAAAGCAGATTATTAGCATACTTAGAAGCTAATTCTCTTTTCTGCCCTGGACAATTTGCGTGTAGGAAGGGTAAGTCCACAATCGATGCTCTTTTGAATATCATATCCAGAGAAGGGCAGACATTCATTCATAACGTTGTTCGATCTATCGAAGGCATTTGATTGTGTTTCGCATAATATTCTGCTTAAAAAACTTTCCTATTATGGACTGTCCCTTAAATTCTTTGAATCCTATTAGCACGATAGATCACAGTGTGTATCAATACATGGGATTAAATCGAATGTGAAATCTGTCAAACATGGTGTGCCTCAGGGTTCTGTACTGGGACCAATCTTGTTTATACTATATATAAATGTTCTTTTTGCGGATGATACCACTTTGGTGGACTGTCACGGTAGCGTTAATGATTTGAGTGTTTCTGCCAACGCCACATGAAGTCTGCAAGTAACTGGTTTGTTTCAAATAGACTTCTCCTTAATGAGGCTAAAAATCAAAATCTTATAATTTCCACAAATACGTATTTAACCTCGGGTAAAAGTGTTAAGCTACTGGGGATTCATATAGACGACAGATTGAACTGATCATGTCATGTTGACAAACTGGCCAAGAAATTATCAAGTGGTCAAATTAGTGCGTGACAATACCAATTTCATTAATTTCGGTAAAATCTTCGTACTTCGGACTCTTCCATAGTCACATGGTATATGGGAGGATTCTTGTCATTCCAAAAAAACTTTTATATTGCAAAAAAGAGTTATACGTTTAATATCTAATGCCAACTTTAAAGACCATTGTCGCCCACTTTTTATTCATCTCAAAATTATGCCGCTTCTTACAGATATTGTATATGAAACATTGATTGAAGTACATAAAAATTATAAAAATTACAATCGCAACAACATGAATATCCTACAAGATCATGAAATCTGATAAGAACTGAGAGATTCATACTGAGCACCTCACAAAATAATTCATTGAATTTGAAATTCTATAATAAGTTACCATGTCACATTGAACAACTTAGTTTCTACTGTTTCAAGCAAAAACTGAAATCATTTTTTTTGAATTACTCTTTTTATTCTACAGATGAAAACACGTTATACAACACAGATAATCCATGTGATTTTGAGTGAGTAACAATTGTTCTCATTTTCAACATTAGTTGAATGATTGTTTTGATTATAATGTACACTGTTATGTTTTACAAGCATTGTGATAGTTATATTTGTATATATGCCGTCATATTTATGAATTTTTGTGTTTTGACTTGATACAAATATTTGTTCAAATGTATCATGTAGCCAATAAACTATTCTATTCTATTCTATAAAACACCATCAAAAACCACAGTATATCGCTGGTATAGTGAATTCAATCATAGTTGATAGTAAGGTTGCTGACGAATTCCATGAAGGTTGCTCCAAATCCAAGAAAAGGCCTGCGTGAGGTGGTGTAAGGATATGATTGAAAATTTCAACCGTGGTGCTTCAAAAGAAATATGAAATCAAAAGAAATATATGAAATCGTGACAGCTGACGAAACATGGATATATGCGTGTGAGCCGAAAAAAAACCACAATCGACCATGTGGATATTTCAAGACGAGCTAAATCCAACAAAAGTTGTTCGTCGAAGCAGCACAGCAATAAATGGTCGTCTGTTTCTTCGGCCGACTGGGTTATGTGGTCATGTAGTCGCTTGAACAATGTAGAGCGGTCAATTCTGAGTGGTACACGACCATTTGTTTGCCGGAAATCTCCGGAGAAATTCGTGAAACAAACCGTCGAAGACGAATCATTTTCCATTATGGCACTGCGAGCTGTCACACATCTCGTCAAACAGTTGGGTTTTTGAGCAGTCAAAACATCGAATTGATAACCCATCCTCTGTACAGTCTTGATTTGACGCCCAATGACTTCTTCTTGTTGCCGGTTATGAAAGATGAAGTTCGTGGTCAATAATTTACGAGTGCCAAAGAAGCAGTTGAACTGTTCCGAAACCATGTTTTAAAGGTGTCTCAAGGGGAATGAAAAGACTACTTTGAGAAATGGTTTCAGCGAATGCAAAAGTGTATTTCGAAAAACAAAAAAGCCGTTTTCATTGAAGAATGTTTGTCTTGGAAGAAGTTTCAAAAATCCACGGCCTTTGAACACGAAAAATAGCCTCAACCAATTCTTTGTAGTTGATACTACAAAGTCCGTATCATGCAGAATACTATATATTTCAGGTAATTTATAACCTGCTATAACAAAAGTAGTTTTCTCATATTCCCCGATGGCGCGATGATAAGGACTTGAATTGAGATTCCATTTTAAATTCATCATCGGAATAGAACACAAAAATTGTTAGATCTGATACTGTTGTTTTTGAGCATAACATTTGTCGCTATGTCCAGTATACAGAAGTATTCACTGTTAGCCATATTTTCAATTGAAGTCATATTTCCACAATTCTCATAACGGGTTATACAACTTCTTGAAGGTTCGAAAACAAGATCGAAAATAATTATTCACTTTCTAGCTGGTTGAGCATTATTTCAACTTTCCTTGTATGGTACGCTAATTTTGTACATTTCATACAAAAAGTTTTCCTATCACCTGAAATTCCCGTTCCAGAATAGGCAGCCCCCACACTATTCAAATACTATCGAATCACCTTGTGATCGTGTCAAGTGGGCTGAAACTAATATCACCCGATGTGGCTTTTTTCTGGCAACTTGCTGAACAACTGATGACCTCGTCTCAATAAGATCGATGTATTATAAAAACTTCCTGTCAGTTACAAGAAAGGCATCCTAATGACGGAGACTGGTTTTATGTGAAATTGCCACCGTTTTACCAGAAAGGAAAAGATTCATTTAACACGTTTTACATCAACCTTCTACAACATGGTTTTCTATTGACGACCCTCATGGTTCGAAAATACTGTTGTATTTGACTGGACTAACTTATACGACAAACAGGGCCCAAGAGTAAATATAAGTATTCGAATTATTTGAAAGAATGAATTGTTTGAAATATGATTTCCTTAGTAACTCATTTTCGTATTACCGAGTGTATCAGATCAGAACTGATTCCAAACATTCTTTTGCTACCACTTCATTCATATTAACAGCAAGCATATAAAATACTATTATGAAGTAGATGAGACAGACTATTGCGAAGTTGAATCACACAGTCTATTCCGATTGTTTCAAATTTCCCTCAACAAAAAGTTGCAAATGTGACACATTAATTTGATCACCATTATTTAATGGTGACCAAGTCCATAATGTCTTTCGTTAATTTGCTAAAGGCGTTATTATTAGTAATTAAGTAATGCCCTGTTTAGAACCTTCGCTAAAGCAATGAATATCACTTGAGTTTTTCCCAACACCAAACCATCATTCTCAACACCTCGACACGTGTTTCAGTCACCAAATGATCATCTTCAAGAGAAAGAATAATCTTCCTTCTTGTGTTGGGATGAAACTACAGTAATATTCATTAACAAACTAGGCAAAGAGAAACAATATTTTTGGGAAAGAAAGTTTTTGACTTTCTACTACTCCATCTTGATACAAAAAAGAAGGATGAGGGAATCTTCCAAAGAGAGGAAGGAAGTAAATCTATATATGGATGTGTAGAGAAAATTTGGATGATCAACTGACGAAATGTGTTGCTGCAGTCATTTTGGTGGATCATTTGAGAGAATTGGGGATCAAACATCCAGGGAGACTGTTAGAAATGGTTGATTTTCAATCAGCTCTGTATTTTACTGTTTCATTCAATTCTGACTGTGCCCTGTAGACATGTTTAGATGTTGATATTTGTTTTGAAGTAGTTGTTAATTTTGATGAAATAAAAGTCATCACGCAACTCAATTTTTCTCTTTCGATTAAGAATGTATTCAACTATATAAAAATAGTTGAACCATTGCAACAAAAAGTTCAACAAATACGACAAATGTGCAGTTTCTCAAATGTGTTTTGTTGGCATTGATAGTAATCAAGAAAGGGTGTTTTTATAAAGATAAGACTGTAAACTACACCTCTATCTATGTAAATACTTCTCAGACAAAGGCTGTTAAAAAGCGGATGTTATGTGCTTCTGTAAACATAGTCAAAGAAGAAGGCTTATGATTACATTCAAAGATATTCAATTATAAGTTGTACAATTTCAAAAAACTATGTGAACATGATTTCCATGGAAGTTTCCATATACCTTACTTATTTCATTTATTCATTCCCATGAAGTACTTACATCGTCCGTTATGCATAGATAAATAATACAGTCCTCCAGAATATAATGGAATAAGTAATTTCCATGAGAATAAGTTAGCTTATCATTCTGGGGTGGAATTTTGGAAATGATCTGTTCTGTAACTTCGACAAAATTACCAGTACATGTTGCATATTTAGCAAGAATAGTTTTTGCTCGACTGATAACACAATACAAGATAGGCATCTGAAAAATATTAGTAAATATTATAAATTCATTTCATATTTGAAAAACTGGTCTTGATTTACTAACCGTGTATCCAAAAGAAACACCAATATATAATAAAGGATTTTGAAAATTTCACTGTATCTCTAATATTTACTATTTCTTGAATTATTCATTTCTTTGTCACCATCTGATAAATGTCATTGATATGTCTATTATCTTGACAAATTGTCAACAATAGGTATGTTTTGGTTCACAATTCTGTACAGTTCGATCATGTGCAATTATTAAAATGTGTTTTAGTTCCGTAAGAACCGTAAATAAACTTGAAGGACAACAAAAAAGGCCAAACACTTTTTAGTGAAACATGGGCAATCGGTCCATATGTAGTAAATGTTGAATCCACCGAAAAATTCGGAAATAATACAGGGAATTACAACCATTTGCAAATTACGAAAATCATATGTGATATGAATATTCACAACATTATTAGATATTCAAAAAAACACTTCATTGTGAGATTTTCACTATACAGCTTTACATGCGTTTCGCTATACAAAAAAGCAATTGTTTGATGTAGTAATGAATATTACTGGAGTTCTATATCAACACCAAACCGTTATTTTCAACACCTCGACACGTGTTTCGATCACCAAGTGGATGATCTTCAAGAGGAAGTTTAACTCTTGAAGAATTCAAACTCCTAACTGTTTGAATTTAAGGGGGTTTCAAGGGTTTTTTTAAGGATATATTTAATAAAACGGACTAGAATTGGCAATACCCAAATATAAAACCACACATAAAACAAAGGTTCCAATGAATATAACAATTGCCTCGAAAAGATGGTCACATTGGACTTGAAATGGGATCTACACATCGAACATTTCACCAAGAGGGCATAATCAGGAATAATCTTTGTAAGAGTTGGTGGGGGTGCAGATCCTAAAAGTATACTAGTGGCATGCAACGAAATCGTTAAATCACATCTAGAATTTGAAAGTATACTATTCAGAGCATGCACCGAGAAGAATCTAAATGAATTAAATAACAGCGATGAACAAATTGGAAATATTGAGCAGAACATTCATAAATGAACAAAGATGCTGGAAAATTAGGAACCCCCTTATTTAATCGAAGCTTTGGAGAAAATAATGACATATCAACAAACTTAACTTTTCAGCTAGATTAGCGGATCTCATTTCTATTTGCGGTGCAGAATCACAATATAGACAGGGATTATTTCATACTAAGCGATCCCAAAACTGCATTGGGTAGAATTGTTAACATCAAGAACTTTAGTGAAAAAATAGACTAAATTGCCATGAAAATCAAACAAACTGCACATATGGCATAGGGCACTCAAACATTGATGGAAATGAGAAGCAGGTACTTTAGCAAAAGTTGGTCACAATTCTTAGTGTTCCACTGAATATCAAATTCTATAAAATATTTTCTATTAATAAATATTAAAAAAAATATCTGAAATGAATATTGAAAACAATGGGAAAAAATTATCAAAAAAACATTCAGGATTCTCTAAAGTAGTTATGGTATTTAAAACTCTTGAAAATAAACAGACAATATAGTACAATAATAATTTGAATGAGAACAGGCCACTGCTCCACCAAAGAACATTTATATAAACTCAATTGTATAGATAACAATTACTATGTTTGTAGGAAAATAAAAACATTGAATCAGATATTTTTTGAATGTCTTGTCAACGCTGTTGCGAACTTGGATTTATATAAATAACTCATTGAAAATGAAGTCCAAGCCCCCTTAAGCATTCAAAGAGTCTCACGTAAACTCAACATAGAAATAATAAAACTAATTATTGAAACATATTAATTATAACACATGGCTTAATGCGCCTGAATGGAAGCAAAACCCTTTCTGTTCCAAAATTGTATTCTTATTATGATGTTCTATGTCATAATCTCCAAAAACTGGTTCTTCTGTGCTTATGCTTATGTGTTAACTGTCAAAAGTGTCAAAGTGTGTGTAATTGTGGATATTAGTGACATAGGTGTAAAAAAAATCATTTAATGTATTGATTTCAACTATCACTTCCCAATAATAATTTCTCGTTGTAGGGAATCTAAAGTTGTGTCTTTATATAAGGAAATTTACGTAAGTAATTTCTTGGAAATTCTTTGTTTGAATTCCATAATTTATTACTTCCAGCTTTTGACAAAGAAAATAATTTTATAATTTTTGGCAAGACTTCTGGGTATTGATTATTTGAAGTAACTTGGGTTTCATTTGGAAATGTATATAGTAAAGTCGAAAATATTGTATTAACCGAAGTAAAGCGGACCTGTTTTATAACTCTAGTGTAATTGAATTGAAAGATTAATGACCATTCAGAGAATTTGATATTTGAAAAAAATTATCAGTCCAAATTCAGAAACATTGTTTTTTCATTTTTGCTTAGTAATATATATGTGCTCGAGCTGTGAGTTTTTAGTAGCAACAAATGAAAAACATGAATTCTTGAGACTTGAAAAAATTATGACATGCATCTTAAGATTGGTGCATGATTCCATCCGAATTCAAAATACTGACAGCCTCTATAGTTTTGTAGCACAATCGTTTCCGTTATCTCTTAGTACTTACCAATAGGTTACTAATATTTTGAAAGTTTCAATTGAAACTGCAAAAAACTCATCCTGAAAGTATTGATCTGACAGTGTCATTGGTCCTGATTTCAGAAATACATTTTTTTAAGTGTAAAACGTTTCAGAGATGGGTTGCTATTTACAAACCTGCTATTTCATAACTGTAATTAACTAGTAGTACTACCAGTCTGCTTATCAATATAGCAGCTTCATTTGACTTCATTTGAGAACTATCACTCCAAACAAGCACTGTCCGATAGAGGCAGAAGCAACACAGTGACAACAGCTGTAGTGTTTAAATATTTTATTTAAGAGGTCTTGTTTCCAAATATACTCCAGGTGTTTCAAGCTGGCTTTATATTTCTAAAGTGACGCTCAGGTTCGATATTCATTATTTAAGAGTCGATTACACCTTATTATTATCCCCTTTGCTGATAAGAAGTTTTGAGTGTTTTCTGATATGACAAATAAATTTCAGATTTTTTCTATGAGAAATAGTTATGTTACGAGATAGTATTTTTTACTGACTCCACCGGTAATTTGACTGCTAAAAAGTTAGTGTATGCTGTTTGACATATTTATATGGTCTCAGTTTTGAACGGCAAGGTGACAAAGCGGACATATCAAAATTCTGAACTTATTGTTGAATCTGTTTTAAATCAAATCTCAAAAGCAACACAGATCAACTTCAACATTCAAAGTGATTCACAGCATATTATAAAACCAACGTAATTGCAACCTTTCTTAATCACATGATTCGCAATGGTGTGTGAGGTAGCATGATTTTATTTTGCCACATGATAGTTAATTTTAAGGTAACTCCTTAGATATTAATTTGAATTGTATTGTATAAAGAACAATTATAATGTGCTTGCTTGAATTTGATAAGGATTAATATAGTATCCATCTAAATAGCTTACCAGTTACCACATTGTAGATTGTATATTACCTTTTTTTTTCAACATTAAAATATAGATATATGTCATCGGGGACTTTTCTGTAGACCTATAAAAAAAGAATAATATGTAATAATATGTTTTATCTCAAAGAGATTAGGCAGCGTTTTTAAAGAAAGCTCCCCGGCTTCTCACGAGAAGCACCGCCGCGCCGTCCCATCTTCATTTGGATGACATCATTACATTTCAACCAATTTACAGACATATACATAAATATTCCTCATGAATCACTCCGCTCTTTAAAATTTGTATGAAAATCCGTTCCTTAGTAGTTTTTGAGTTTATCGGAGTCAGAAACACTCACAGACAAATGTAAAATTTGGTTATGGTCAATATCATTTAAAAATTGATTAAAGCCTTATTTCTACCAAGGTGTATTCCACAGTTAAATCTACTTTTAAATTTTTCTTTCAAAAACTACACCTCAACGATTTGATCTCCACAAACTTTGGCAACTACTTTTAAATGACAATGTAAGTACGAAAAGAATGAATGAAATATTTGCGCAGAAATTGAACTAAGATTTCATAAATCAGGGTATTAGTAAAAAATCAGATTTTTAGAAGATCTTCACACACCTGTTTAATCAATTAAATTGTTTTTTATATGAAATTTAGTATGTTAAAAAGTAATTCGCCAATAGAATGGCTGAAAAAAATCCTGGCCAGAATATGAATAACTAAAACTTTAAAAATGACTTGAAACATTATGAATTTGTTTAATGAAGAAATTTCACACCAATTGAAAATTGGAAGCCTTTTGAATATACAAATATTAGGCTGGCTATTTTTATAATTCTATAATAGTAGGGCACTAAATTCACAGAAATGACTGACGTTTTTGTCCTAATCTGTTCCTTGCAGTGGCGTACGGAAATTATACTTAACAGATAAGGAAAAATGATGAAAAAATATATTGAAAACAGTGTTTACGTTTTAATGCAATAATATTTCCTACTATTATGGAATTGTACTATACTGGGTTGGCAGGAATAAACAGTCAAGTTGATAATGGTAAGTCACACCCATCTGTTAAAATAAATACACCTATTATCAAAATAAGAGCTGTTTCATTGCGAGTACAATGATATAGGGTTATCCGTGAAAAATTTGGCTTGAATGATGGTCGTGCGCTTCAAAAAACCAAATTCTTATGCCATTTAAGATTTTGTGATAAAGAGGTTCGAGAGAACTGTAATATACAGGGTATAACATAAGTACGTTAAAATATTCAAGTGACGTATTTCTGAGACAATTTTAAGAAAAACGAGTCTATATGAATTTGTGCTTTGTTTCAGAGATACGAGGTGTTGAAATTGAATTTTTTTGTTCACTTTCTGAAAATAACTCTGGCAAAAAATAAGTTATTTGCACGAAATTCGGTACCCGCGGGTTTTTTGACGTGGGAAATCATAATTTCGTATTAATTTTCTAGAGGGCGCTGCGTACGCTGTCATTATTTATTTCAAATTGCCCCAACTTTTTTGTCATTAAACTTTTGGTACTTTTCTTGAAAAAACCTAATTCCGACACCTTTTCCAAGTAAAAAAGGTTCACTTCCTCAATAACGTTGGAGGTGATCGTTTTCGAGATATTTATAATTTTCTATATCGATGCATATTACTTAGCTCCTAGGGCGCTAAGTGAAGTTGCTGAGAACATTACAAAAATTAAGTATGTAGTGGATTTCGTCAAAATGAACAACTTTGATTGAGGTCCGGTGCCTCCCCTTCCTATCCATCGTTGGTGATATGCTACTTCTAAAAAATTTTTTGCTATCACACTAAAATGAGCAGGAGCTCCATCGTGCATAAGAGTGATTTCGGAGACCGATGGGAACATCTTCCATAAGTTGGGGAAGCTCGTGTTCCAAAA
>WOGN01006205.1:0-12605 GCA_015342105.1 Leptinotarsa texana
TAATAATAATTTTTTAATCTTTATTTTTCAGCTTTTATTATTAATTCAATTTTATTCGTTTGATTGTAGCTTGTATGTTGATTCATTGTAATTTCAGTTTTTGTTTAATAAAATTTTTATTTTCGGTAAATCTCATTAATTTTTTAATTGTTTTTTTCAGGGTTTTCAAATCAATTTATATTAGATAAGACAATGGAAGTCCGAACTGATGAAATACACGAGGAAACATTGGCAACCACCCTTAAACAAACAGAAATTTCAAATTAATCAGAAACCAATATTCAACAGACATGTGTGGTGACAATGATCACAAACTGTTGGAAATCTGTTGGTGACTCAAGGTTGAAACGTAGTCAAGTCATTGATATAGAGTAGAAATAGGGTAGGTCCCAGTACTGATCCTTGTGGTACTCCGTTGGATATGTTAGAAACATTAGACACTGTTGTATATTCAATTCTTTGACTTCCATACGATAAATAAGAAGCAAACCATTTGTGAGTAATACCTTTAATACCATAGAGATAAAGTTGATAAATGTTTGTTGTTTAATTTCGGGATTAATTCAAAATACCATTGAAAATTGACTTTCTGAATTTGACACGAACTGAATACTCTGGCGAATTAGATAAATTCGATGTTCTGTGTCTGATACATTTTGGAATGAATTTTTATGGCACGTATAACTGTTACCGAAGACTAATCGTCATAACGAAATTCAGAATCCATCTGAGTGACATCAGCCCATCATCAGTTCTTTCTAAACTCGTGAATATTCTCTCTCTTAAATTGTTGTGAACATTTTTCACCCGACAATAAAACCCCTAGTCATTCGCTACGTTCCCCGCTGTGGCAGCAGACTCCATTTCTAAAAAAATCAGTAGGAGAGGCGCTTTTTTCAGAGAGACAAATTATGACAAGGCAGGCCGAAAGAAAAACGTACGGAGTATCGGTGGGTGACAAAAATCATAAATAATGATGCATTAACCTGTCCCGAATGTGGGTTTGTTTCATTTTTAACCGGGAGCATTAATCTTCATGAGATGAGATCGGTTTTGTCGCCTCGCTATCTCTATGAAATATTTTTCGGGAAAGTTCTATTGTGTTTATCGACGTGGGCCATTAATTTTTTCCGGATGCGTGAAAGTGAACCGGAGTGATTGGAAACTTGAACTTTGCGATTATTGGAAAAATGGATTTTTTTGACTTTTCGGAGATTAGGTAGGAATGAGGAGACCCGCTTTTTATGCCTATGGGATTAAGGCATGGATTAAGGCTGAAGGTATTACATTGTATGAATGATGATACTGAGAATGTCAAGGGTAAAGTAGGAGAAATAACATTTTCAACTACTGGCAACAGTTCAACGACAGTTGTATGTAGACAAGAGTTGACAATGTACAAATCAATGTACAAACTGTTACAAGAGATTGAGAAACAAAGTCACTAATTTGATAAAAACCATCAAGCAAAATTACTATAAGAACAGAATAAAATACAAAAAACGACATACTAAACAACTATGGAATATTGTGAATGAAATCACCGGCAATAAACCTAAATCAACCACAATTGGACCAATAAAAAATTATCAGAGAGTACTCCTAACAAACAACAGAGACATAGCCAATGGATTCAATGATAATTTCGTAGATATTGGAAAGAAATTGGCAAATAAAATAGTCAAAAATAGTAACCTCGTTTTTCATCCAAACATTTTGCCAAACTTTTGTTTGAATGCGGTTGACAATGTTTCGTGTCTAATCTAATATAAATTGATTTGAAAACCCAGAAAAAACAATTAGAAAATTAATAAGATTACCCGAAAATAACAATTTTGTTGAACAAAAACTGAAATTACAAAGAATTAACATACAAGCTATAACCAAACAAATGAAAATATTAATAAAAGCTGAAAAACTAAAGATTAAAAATTATTATTGACAAAAATGAAAACAAATTGAAAAAAATCAAAAGATTTGAAACAAGTTATATCACGACGTTTCGATTGTCAGTATCCACAATCGTCTTTGGGTGATAACTGGACTAATTCCTCCAAAATGTGACTATTTATATGGTCGCTCGAGTGCTTTCACCTATCCCCCCTTCACTTTTTCCTCTACATTGGTTTTTAGCGGGTGATGATCGTTTGGCGTGAAATGGTCGTTTTCTCTTGATTAGAGGTTTCCACATGTTACGTATCTCTACGCTAGTTTGACTAAATGCGTTGTTGGACAAACTCTTTTGCCTTAAGCCTAACTGATAAAAATGAAGTAAACGCTTTAATCTGCTACCTTGAAAACAAAAACACGGTGGAAAAAGACAAAATTAGAGCAGAATTGATAAAATCGATATCACATTATATACTAGATCCTTTAGTTTTTATTAATAATAACTGTATATTACTTAGTGTGTGGCCCGACCCATTCAAAACTGCAGTAGTGACTCCTATCGATAAAAAAGAAGATAAAACTGAAATCACAAACTATAGACCAATCTCGCTTATCACCCATCTGTCAAAAATTTTTCGAAAAATTGCTAAAGAAAAGAATAAACTCATTTATAACCAAATACGAATTGATTTCAGATAGACAATTTGTCTTCAAAGAAAATATCACAACCGAAGACGCAATTCTGGAACCGACAGAATTGACACATAAATCCTTGGAGAAAGGAAAACCTTCTACATATCTATTTATAGACCTTACGAGGCTTTCAATACTGTCGTTGATCAACTACTCCTATAAACTTTAGAACATAATGGTATCAGAGGTAACTGCCAAACGCTTTTTGAAAGCTATTTTCGAAATAGAATGCAATGGGTCCTCTGCTTTTCAATTTATATCTAAATAAATTATTCAATTTGGACAGCGTTGGATAAATAATTGGATACGTAGACGATACTGCTATATTCTATGAGGCAGAAACTTGCCTCGATTTAAAAAAGAACGTAGAAACAGATTTTTACTTGCTCAACAATAGGTCTGACTAAAGCCTCCTGGCAGTGAATCTGAAAAAACTAATTTCCTTCCTTTTAGCTGCACTCTATCTAATAATTGTTCATTTGAAAGTCTTGATGTCGGCGAACAAGGAAAAACAATAAAAATAGATTCCCTGAGAGAAATCAAATACTTGGGCTTCTAGATAGATACAAACTGAAGGTGGGACTCTCATATAAATATACAATAAAAAAACTGCAAACAATGCTTCACAACTTCCGTTCCTTGAAAAATTACTCACCTCGCAAAGAATTTAATCAATTATATAGTTGTCTAGTATAGAGCTATTTGAGATATGGTATAACAGCATGGGGATCAGCTCTGCGTGTACACCTCAATTCGTTAGAGGTATTACAAAGGAGATTCATGAAGTTGATAATGTGTAGAAAGTCACGTTTCTCGTCAGATCTCCTGTATAAAGAGTGTGAAGACAATTATATTACTATTGTACAAACTTGATACAACGTGATACAAAGTATCATTTCAGCAAAAATAAAGCATCATCACGAAACCACGACTATAACACTTGACATCGCGACCAACTAACCTATCTTACTGTTAAAAAGTCAATTCCACAAAGAGACTATTCTTTCATGGCAACTAAATGATATAACACCGTACCTCAAAAATTCTTATTCTAAATCAATATTCAATAAACAAATAAGAAAACACATTCTCGAAAAAGATAGACAATTTAAAAAAAATCTGTTAGAGTGAAATAAATTAGTCTAAGTCAAATTTATCCCAAAGTTGTATCATACTGTATTGTAAGTAGCATAATCTCATCCATATTGCCTAATATTTTATCTATTTGTACATCAATATTTTATCCTTATAGAACGTGTAATATTTGTCTAAGGTTTTATCTATTTTTCTTACTTTTTATTTGTCTAGTATTTGATCGGCCTATTTGACCTCAAACCGAAATATAATTTGCTGAACTATAACACCAAATTCACAAAATTTAATAAAATATTTTGCAGTTCCTACTCCATGAAGGCCATACTTACTTTTACACAAATATTTTTGTACTTACATATTTTTCATAACTTTTTGTGAAATAAGAGCTCTACTCTTATCGCTCTCTCTTATTTAATTTAAATCTAATCTGTATACGTTGTGAATAAAGTTATTATTATTATTTCTGCGACGTTTTCGAACTGCCAGTAGCTAATCCGATCGCCGGCCTTTTCCCCACCATGTTGAAGATTTTTTTGTATTCCATTGAAGTTTATTATGTTGGAAAATATTTTCTTCATTATTATTATTATTATTATATTTTTTGCCTTGAGTGTTACGTTACGTTAGCATGTACTATATGCTCCCAAATTTGAATTCATTACAAATGTTGCATGAAAATATTCGATTATTGACAGGTTAATATTAATAACTAATTGAATGTAGATGCGTCAAACATTCGATTCAAAACAATATTATCCCGGACACTAAATTTCAATAAATCGTCGTAATGATTTCAGTCTGTACGAACTTCCTAAACAGCTAATATAACAGGAAAATAATTAAATACCTAGCAAAATAATTTTCCATCCGGAAATTTTAAACGTTTATTACATTTCATTTTCAGCCTAGTTGCAAAGCTATTGATTGACGAGTTTTCCGTTATACTGAATTATTTTGTGTAGGTGGTACATAGACGGGACCTGCGGGTTTTCAAATTAGTGTCATAGGTATTCTGAATGAATTGAATTATATCAGCATGTATACTCTGATAAAAACAGTTCAATACTTTTGTTTCATTTTGCATCACTCCACAGTTACCGATTTGTTCAAAAACAGAGAGATTCTTGATTTTCTGATTGATTCTGCCGTTACTTGATAAAGATCCATAGTAGTGATGTAAATGGAAATATTTTCGTTAGAAATATCTCTGTGGAAACGAAAATATTGGAAACTTTGAAAAAATTTAATAAAAAAATAAATAATAAACTCACAATAGAAGAATTTTCAAATATGGAAGATTCATAGTTTGCAACTGAGTTGCAAAGACATACTGCACAGTATATAGCTGAAAAAATGGGTAAGATATCTGAAAAATATGGATTGAACAAATTTTTACGATACGTATCAGATAATGCAAAAAATATGCAACTTGTTGGAAATAAACTAAAGGAACAATATGCTATTATTCCATATGGCTGTCTTTCCCATGGTCCTAATTTATTATGTAATGATTTGCTGAAAATTATTACTATATCGACTCTGATTGATAAAGTTACAGATATTGCAAATGAGATTAAGAATAAATAAGTATCGTATGAACTTTTATCGATAAAACAAACAGAAAATAAAAATGTAGAGCGAAATGCAGGTGCCATAATATTACCCGTAAAATCTCGTTGGTCTTCAATTTTGATCAGTTTAAAAAGTGTATACAAAACTGGGCTCAGTTTACAAGTAGTTGCACTTAGCCAAGAAGCAACACAAATTATTAATGAAAATGTTAAACAGTGGATATTAGATATGAAGTATTTTGGGGTCAAATTTCCGGCCTAATTGATATCTTTGAACCTATTGGCAAATGGCTGACAGTTGTAGAAGGAGATTATGGCACTATTCACTTTGGTGTAGAAGCATTTAGCGATATCAGAAGGGTAATTCAGGACAACCTTGAATTGTCCCCATTTAATGATAAAAAAAATTTGAATTGCTAGAGTTTTTTGACAAAAGAGAAAAGTTTGTTATTAAGCCTATACATTGTGCTGCAGAATTACTTAATCCAAAATCATAAGGTTCTGAACTAGATGAAACACAAATTATTTTAGCCATAGCCAAAAACTAAGCTCAGTATAAACGAGCAAGACATAGATAACAAAGCAAATTACCATTGTAAGAGTGGCAAATTATTTGGAAATAACTTTATATAGAAAAGTACCTTTGATAACCCACTCTCCTGGTGGAAAGGACTTTGTTCTTTGTCTTTACTATCACAAGTAGCAACATGAATTTTGATGATGTCAGCATCTTCGGAGCAACGGAACGCAGTTTTAGCGTTTACAGTCACTTTCATTTGAAAAAGAGAAACAGACTTACTAATGACAGAACCGCCAAACTATTCTATGTATCCCATAATCAAAATTTGCTGAAGAAAATGGAAAAAGGCGATAGGTCAATTTATATTTTGGAATCTATTGAAGATTTTGAGGCAGTAGACGCACCCGATGAAGATGTTGAATGTGATGATAGCGATGAAGATATGCCTTTGGCTCAACTTCTTCATCAAAAATAAGAATTTTTTTTAAAAGTTTATTATTATTTTTCTTTGTGTACAAGTATAAGGTATTCTGTGTTTCGTTTTGTTTTTTCTTTTTTTTTGGAGGAAGTTCAACATTATTTTGGTTTCTTTGGGTTCAAGTATAAGCATTCTGTGTTTTGTTTTGTTTTTTTATGAATAAGTATTCTATTTCTCATATTTTTCCAAAGTTTCCAATATTTCCATATATTTCAAATATTTCAGGAAGTATTTTCGGAAATATTTCCACAAAATATATTTTCGGAAATTTTACAACACTAATCAATAGTAATCTCGAAAACTACACCTCACGATTTGATTCCCACAAACTTTATTTGAAAAAATATAATTACAACATGTTTTGCTAGAACAGTAGCTTTCTCAAGTGTATTAGAAAGCTATTGTGCTAACAAATAAAGTGTGTGGAAATTAAATCGTGAGGTGTAGTTTTTGAGATTCTAGATTGGTTATGATCTATCCGTTTTTTTCATATTTTTCATGACGTCATTACTGACCCTAATTTTCATCGATAAATCTTCTTCAGCGATGAGGCACATTTCTGCATGAATGAGTTCTTGAACAAACAAAATTGTTGAATTTGGGACGATAACAATCCATATAAGATCCAAGAGTATCCAATGCATCCTGGAAAAGTCACTGTTTGGTGTAGATTTTGGGCTGGCGGCGTCCATATTTCTTTGAGAAATGGCCAGGCCATCACTGTCAACGGCGAACACTATAGGCTGATGATTACCAACTTTTTTCGGCCTGAATTCGATGATCTGAACACCAACGAAATGTAGTTTCAACATTAGATATGTTGCATTAGCGATTTGAAGGCATGGTCATCTCATGTGGAGGTGGTATGAACTGGCCACCAAGATCGTGCGATTTGACCCTGTTAGACGGTTTCTTGTGGGGTTTAGTTGAGTTGCACGTGTATGCGAATAAGTCGTAAACCACAGTTGTCTTCAAAGCCAACATAACCCATGCCGTCAGTCACATTTAGCCTCATTTATGCACCAGGTTCATGTAAAATTGGACGGTTACATGCGTTCCATCCAGAGAAGCCGTGGCACACATTTGAACAATGTTATATTTCGTCTTTCAAACGAATAAAAAATTCGATGATACGTCACACACACTTTGTTTTATTCAAATTTGAAGATTGGTGGCGCCCAATGAGAGACTCTCCACCAATATAACGTTCAGAGTTCCTAAGGATTCAGTGCTGAAGTCAAAAATCCATATTATATGGAGAATGAAATTATATGGATGATGAACAGTCTTCAGTTTCAACTTGATACTATTTCATGATGATTTATCTTTATATATGAATGAATTTTTCTTTCCACATTCGGTGGACATAATTCTTCTGATGTTCAAGGACAACCACTGTCCTGTATATTCTAAAGAATGCATCTAGTGTTTCGACCACAACTTCAATATTGTCAACTGAAAATTTCCCAGTAATAATAATAATAATTATTCTTACAAGGTAATAACATTTTTACAGAAATGGTCAAAGCCGTGATTAAAATTGCATTCAGATATTGAACAGAATCATTTTTGTGAATGAAATTTTATTTTTTATTGGCCTAAATAAAGTTATCCTCATAATTTTCATTATGTTTAGATTATGGGAGGTGAAAATCATAGGAAAGGTCGATAAAAAATATGCATTTAGATATTGTGGAATTTCAAAGTGAAATCATTGAGCATTGACTGCTTGAAAATTTTCACAAAGATCTAATATCCTTTCTTTTGTTTCAGGTAAGTGATGACTGATTTTAACCTGTGTCAGCTGTATTATTAAGCCCCACCGAAATAGTAAGTATTTTTATCGGTGGAACTTATTTTGGTTATACATAATTTTTCATAATAAAATTATTCCTTCATCTTCTGGAGACACCAACTAGGTCTGATAGTTCGTACTGGAACCTCTGGCGTGAAATAAATCTATTGAGAACACTTTTCTAACACCAGAACGAAAATTATGGCCTCTCGACTAACTTTTCGATAAATAAGTTACATTCCTCAGGAAATCAATATTTTACTACTATGTTAGTGTTTTTAATGCTAATGGCCTAACTAATACCTGTTATTGATCATATGCTAAACTACCTGTTTTTTCACCAATTTGACTAATGAGTCATAATGATCACCTGAGAATGCTAACTTAGTTAGCGAAACTTTTCAATAGAACAACTAGGTTGTTGAAACGCGCTTCAAGAAAGGTATTGCGTTTCTGATTCATGGAAGAAGTGCTGGCTTTTTAATAAAATGGTTGATACTTCCTCAGTAAGTATTCATGAAAACCTGCCTTTGATTCAAAACCCTTCTGTAGAGATTTCTGAACTATCCAACAACTTTTGGACGTGACTCCCATCAACACTCTGCAACTTCTCATAGTCATTTTTATTGAGAGCTATCAAAGATTTGGCGCCCAATGTGGGGCCAAATTGTACCAGTTCATTTGGCAGCCGCTAGATATCAGGATGTGATATCTTGGGGTGATTTTTTCCTCGGTTCATATATAGCAGAATAAGTATCAATTCCCGACTTTTAATGGTTTGATTAAGGCTACTATGTGATCAAGATGTTCATTTTGAATCAAAATTCAGTCGCATTTGGAGAAGTTGGATTTGAATGAATATACCTATTCAACCTGTTGAATAAAAAAGTGTGCCACAACGGGACGCCACAAGGTGACGCTATGGTGAATACGATATATGTATAATTTGTGCAGAGTCCCTGAAATAAACATAATAAAAATACGTATCAGAGGATGTGCATGAGCCCTACCATGCGAGAGAGGAAGGTGAGAGGTTGAAGACTAGATATAACAGTACTCTATACCAGAAAGGGGTGAAGGAAACTACAAAATCAATACAGCTGGTTATGGATAGAAATTACAGGGTGGTGATCAAGAACCCACAACCGGCGAAATTCTATCATCTCATTGAATTCTATAAAACCCATTTCACATTTGGATATGTGATATTGCTTGTAACGGCTCCCTATAAATGTCAGAAATGATCCTACAAATAATGAACACTTTTACATTGCATATTTCCATTTCATTCTATTTATTCACCTGAAGTTCCACAAGGATCAGTTTTGGGTCCATTGTTCTTTACTATTTACTCGTCAACCTTGCTAAGGAAACTTGACACCTATAATGTTCATTTTTATGCGGATGATATTCAATTTTATCAGTTTATCCAGAAGATGTCAAAGAAGCCTGCTAAATCATAGACTCTCATATTAGACAATTCACTGAACTAGCAACTTCACACTCGCTTCTCATCAACACGGAAAAATGTAAAGTTATCATTTTCGAGTAAAGTCATTCAATGCTTGAAATTCACATAAATGCAGATACACTTTCAAGTTGTTGATGAAGCCGGAAACTTTGACGTGTTATTTGTTTCTCACATAGAGTTTGAAAAACACACTAACGAACTCATTCAACGAGCCTCTGCCCCCCTCAAATTGTTATATGTTAATAGGCATTACTTGTTTGAACATCACAGGAGCCATGAGAACAACACCAACCGCGTCAATGAAGTCAATCACGGGTCTGATCTCTCTTGATCTGTACATAATGGCGCTAATGGCCATGGTACGATTGCGTACGGCTGGTGTGAAACTCGAAGTAGGAATGAGTCAATTGAGGCTGGGCCTGTGGCGGGAAGCGCTTACTGCGCAACCTCTGGTGCGGGCAACAAGCGATGAAATTGAACCCAGCTTTGTGTTCAGATGATACAAATGCAATCCGGATTTATACAGACGGCTCAAAAACCAAAGAAGGCTCAGGATGTGGAGTGTACTCCAGATCACTGAGCCTAAGAATTAAATGGGAAATGGGAAGAAATACCAGCGTGGTCCAAACAGAACTGGCTGGTATCTCAATCGCCACAAAAGAAATAACCAAGAAACGAATTTCTGGCAAAAACATAACAATCTGCACTGATAGCAGACAAGCACTATTAGCCTTGAACAGACAGCGTGTTACCTCAGGGCTAGTACTAGAGTACCATAATTTTTATTTTATTATTTGAGAAATTAACAGAAAAATATGCAATACATTTTTGAAATTCAGTCTGTGACGGAAACGCTTTGTCATTGTTCAATGTTTCGTGTGACACGAAATTAACCACCTATTGCCTGGTTGATTGTAAATATTGTAATACACGTCGTTTATTTTGTCACTGTTGATTTTACATTTATTTTACGTTGATTTTGCTATAGTTTTTTTGAACATTCCAATTCGCATTTGTTCATTTGTTTCCTGCGAGCAGATAACAGTAATCTACCTAGGATAGATGCATTTACGGTTGCACTTTTTTTGAAAAATAATGCCGATTACTATGCTGCGGAGCTTAAAAATGTAAAAACAGCAGTGTAAGTACCATGTGGGAATTGCTTATTTTCATAAATGTATGAAGCATCATATACCTAAATATTTTAGGTTATATTGATAATTATTGTCATTGTTTTATATCACATGTTTACTTAGCATGTAATGCATTTAATATTAAGTGGATAAGTAATATGTTTCACATCTATACATGAAATACTATATTGTATTACTAGTTATAAATCATATTGAAATAAAATCACCATTCGTAAAGGATGGATATACACTACTTGAAACTAAGAAAAACATGAAAAAATAAAATAAAATATTACATTCATCAAAGTGATCTTCACACATAAAAACATTGTCACACTACACACCATTTATAAACCATTTTATCTGATAAATAGACCAAAGTAATAAAATACATATCAGACGAACTGATTTTAATTATTTTTGATAACAGTTTACTTGCTTGAAATGTCACAATGTCAAGTGACGGCAGCCATTACAGAAACAGCGTTTTTGGCGCAGGTTTAGAAATTTGAATTTTAAAAAGCATTTTCACTGAAAAATACATTTTAAATCCACTAAATATTAATGGAGGAGATTTCTTACATAGTAAAGATTCATTTATAATGATTTCCAAAAATTAGTCAAATAGCCTATTTGGTTTTTTTCATAAACTATATCATAAACTACATCAATCTCCACAAATCGTAAGGTGTAGGTAGTTTATGAAATTACTATGGATCTTTATTAAGTAACGGGTTAATCAATCAGAAAAAAATGTTTTTGTTTTGATATGTTAATTTTATAGATACGTTACATATTTCCATGTTTATTCTTACAATTATGTACCTGATGAGACTGGCCAATAAATATGTTGATTTGACAATTCTATTGTGGATTATTACAGAGATGTATAGATTGGCGCTTAGCTATATGATTTTGGGCAGTTCTCCACTACATAGGCCAAGGTTAAAAATGGCGACTTTACAGTAATTGTGATTCTTGAGTGAATTTGACATATTTTACTATAATCGTTAACGTACCAATTTTCATCTTCATGCCAATTATCTTCAGCTAACCACTTTTGCGATTATTTTGACTGGACTAATTTACAACAAAGCTAAATCTTCGTCTGGACTAGCCCTCGCGGTGAAATGAGAGAGAGACACACACCGAAGAGTAGAGACATTCTACCGTTAGCTATTCAAAATGCATCCGATATAATAATTGATGTGTTTACCGGCAGGGGGACGGGGAGGGAAACGCCAACATGCACAGTGCATAAAGCAGGCTCTGCCAACGATGCTTTCGTATGACGCTGTTGCCGTGTTTCAGAGGAGTGTAAAGGCTAACTATGACGGATTAGGTATTGATGAGAGTGAGTTTTGTTATTGGAAATTCTGTAGATGGTGAAAATTAATTTGATTTTTTGTTTTTTTGCAATTACGGTATTATTGAATTACCAGTAAGATTGATTTAAATTAGATTGATTTAAAAGAAGTTCTAAAGTATAGCTTTAGAATGTTAGGTAAAAACACTAGAGAAATGAAACTTTCTGTTTTTTACCACTTTTATTTGTAACTAATGTTACTGCAATTTCGTCCTATAAGGACATTTTCAAACTTATACAATAAACTACCACGTAGTAACAGCTACATCCATCAATTTATTAGATATACAGTGTCACACATAAAGTCCGCATCAAGTGGGTTTTTTTTTGTTCATCTCTTCAAACAACTTTTGATATCTCCATTAGGTTGTTAAAAATGATGCCAAATGACATGCATATGACCGATCAAGTGATTTTTCTTCGTTTGTTTGAAGGTGGTTGTTGACAATGTTTTGTGGTGTATTTCATCAGTTCGGACTTCCATTGTCTAATCTGATATAAAATGATTTGAAACCCTGAAAAAACAATTACAAAATTAATAAGGTTAACCGAAAATAACAATTTTATTAAACAAAAACTAAATTTACTAAAAA
>WOGN01006206.1:0-12604 GCA_015342105.1 Leptinotarsa texana
ACTAAACTGTACTTAACTCGAAATCTCAAAAAATTACTCAGATCTTTTTATAATCAACTAATCAATATTTTAGCGAATTTATATGGATGATAACAGAAAAGAATATTAGAGAAATGTATCGTCAGTTCATGAAATTCTTCAATGTTAGAGACCCTTTGTGATATTCTCCTACCTCTAGCTCATCTCAACTTATGAAGCAGTCAACGTCAATCTTCATTTTCATAATCATTTGGAAAATGTTATACTGTGTGATTTCCAGTTTTCAATTAGAAAATAATTCAACTTTCAATGACATGAATATTACTGGAGTTCTTTCCCACCAAAGGTTTCAAACAGTACATCAAAAGTTTCAATGACATGTTTGACAATTGACACAACCGTTTTGTTTGAAAAGTATAACAATAATATACAATTCGGATTACGTATGTCAAAATTTTGGGCTAGTTGCGGATAGGAAATGGTTATTTTTGGAACATATCCTAAACTTTTGTAATCTTTGACGTTATGACATGACTTATGACACTGGTTATGACGTTGAGTTGACACAATTTGCAATAACAATAACAGAAAACACATCCTACTTTTGAAAATCAACAATTGAAAATTGTTACAGATATACAATTCGTTTTATTTCATTCAGTTATGTTGTAATAACATAATAATATACAGGCAGAGGAAGTGGTCTAACGTCTACAACTTAAAAATAACCTAAGTAAATAAGTTTTTGTTCATTTCTTATCTTCCTTAGTCTGATTACCCATATCTTTATCATTCATCTACCTACCCTACGTCTTTGCAAACTGATCAAACTGGATTTTCTTCTCAGAAATGGACCAATTAGCTACAGAAAAATTGCTGTCTTTTGCATATTTACTTTGTATATGTATGGGAGCAACATCTAGTATAACAACAGGAATTGCTTGGGGTCATTGGTATAAAACTCTGGATCAATGTGTAAATCGTAATTGCAGCTGTATTCTTTATGGCAAAAACACGGCAACTATTTTTCTTGGTGAGTCAAAAAAATTCTCTGAAATTTTATTTCAATACATAAACCATGTATTTATAACTATTTATTCTGAAGGTGTAAATTGCATTTTGTTCAAAATGTATTGGTTTGGTTATAACTACAATAGTACCTACAATCAATAATGATCAGTCTGCAAATCTGTTCTCTGGATACTTTCCTTCAGTTTCTGTTAAGGAGAATTTATTCACATTCGATTAGCATATAACAAATATGAATCATCAGAAAGGAACCTGTAACTGTGATGCATTGTGCATTAACAACCAAAGAATCACAATAAAGTAGTGTGCAAGCTCTTGAGCCTTTAGATTTTTCCAATAAAAAAAGTAATCTGTAATAGCAACTGTTGTATGTTATTTTTGTGTATTTGTCAATCATTGTTCAAAGAATTTGCAGAATCTGACATAATCAAAATGATCAATGACCTAGAAATCACCACATTATTTTACACACAATCAACAATATTTTGAACAAGATGAATTGAATATCCCTGGTGCGAATACTTGGACTGCTCTATATGAAATATTTTGTCAAAACACTTTTGATAAAAAAGAATAAAGATATCCAATAAGTTTCAGCATTTCATTCATAGAGAGGCTGAGTACACCTTCATTGATACTGCTAGATAACGTCAAGTTGGCACTTCAGTTTTCAATATTGTTTACGTTTGCAAATAAATCTGAATTTAGCTGAAAGATTTTTTATATTATGGTGCATAAGTTAAAGATCTGAACAGAATACACGCGACTGATTTGGATTCTTGTACTATCTATCAACATGTATGTGTGAGGTCTCAATCTGCCTACTCCGTAGGTAGTGACAAGCTGTAAGGGTTTTGTGACTTGACTCCCAAGGTTAGACCAAGCGTAGGTAGATTGGCAGCCCTGGCCTCAAGTCACAAACTCTTACAGCGTGTCATTACCTGAGGAGTAGGCATATTGACAACTAAGTGAAGTCATAGCTTCTTGAAAATGGCTACAAAGTCAAAGCCGAAACGTCGAACAACTAAAACCTCAGGTGCGGTTCAACCCAGACTTCAGATTATCACGTTTTGTCATAGTCCTTCATGGATAGTATCACATTATGAAGTGGTATACCAAGAGTACTTCCGTTCGTCTTTAATACAATCACAAGATGAATATGGCAAGATCATATTCATGTTCTCTACTTGGTAGCTGAACTTGAAACTGAAGTCGTCCTTGATGCTTTTCTATTTACGCTTCAAGGGTTTTGTGACTTGACTCCCAAGCTTACACAGATTGAGACCCTGGCGTCAAGTCACAACACCTTTATACCTGAAAAGAAGTCAGATTGAGACCTCGGTGTTATAATAGCTTCTTGAAAAACGGTTCAAGGTCGAACATTGAACAACTAAAAACATCAGACGGAGTTCAACCCGGACTTCAGAAAATTAATTTTTGACATAGTCCTTCAACAATGGTACCATATGCTGAAGCTTTATACCTGAAAAGTAGTCCGATTGATTGAGTAGTCGGTGTTATAATAGCTTCTTGAAAAACGGTTCAAAGTCGAAAATTGTACAATTAAAAACATCAGACGGAGTTCAACCCGGACTTCGAAAATTAGATTTTGACATAGTCCTTCAACAATGGTACCATATGCTGAAGTGGTATCTTGAGTGTACTCCCGTCCGTCTTTCATTCAATCACAACGATTCGACAAGATCGCACTTGCCATATTCATGTTTCCTACTTGATAGCTGAACTTGAAACTGAAGTCGTCCTTGATGCTTCTCTATTTACGCTGCAAGGGTTTTGTGACTTGACTCCCAAGCTTACACATATTGAGACCCTGGCGTCAAGTCACAAAACCTTTATACCTGAGAAGTAGTCAGATTGAGACCTCGGTGTTATAATAGCTTCTTGAAAAAGGGTTCAAAGTCGAACATCGAACAACTAAAAACATCAGACGGAGTTCAACCCGAACTTCAGAAAATTAGGTTTTGACATAGTCCTTCAACAATGGTACCATATGCTGAAGTGGTATCTCGAGTGTACTCCCATCCGTCTTTCATTCAATCATAACGATTCGACAAGGTCGCACTCGACCCCCAAGCGTAGGTAGATTGAGACCCCGGCGTCAAGTATAGGGTGTCACTATTTGAAGAGTAGGCAGATTGATACCTCGGTATAGTCATAGCTTCTGGAAAAAGGATCCAAAGTCGATGCAGAAACCTCGAACAATCAAAAACCTCAGACGCAGTTCAACCAAGACTTCAGACAATCAGGTTTTGGCATAATCCTTCAACGATGGTATCACATGCTGAAGTGTTATCCCGAGTGTACTTCCGTTTGTCTTCAATACAATCACGTTTCGGAGAAACTCACTTGCCATATGCATGAGCTCTACATGGTAGCTGAACTTGAAACTGAAATCCCCCCATGCCCCCTCCCGGGTTGAATGCCCTGAGTTGAAATCTTCCCCACTGGGTGCCATCTCGTCCATCCTCCTCTGCTCCTACGGACATCTCAGCAAGATTGATATCTGACCTCCTTCGGTCGAAAGTCAGCCTTTAGGTGCTTTTATTTTCTGGTCTAATGTTTTGTTTTATCTTGGCGTTTCTAACTGAATTTTTGCATGGGGTCCCCAAAAACTAATCGGGGAATATTGTTTAAAAGAGATCGCGGTCGAGTGTTTCTCGTTGAACCTGAAACAGATTTTAAACAGGAAGTGTTTGTTATCTGTTAAAAAATGTTTATACTTACCGGAGTCGCTTAACAGCGGCTCTCATAGGTGGACGTTGATTCTGCTCGGTTGGCCTTGTATGTTTGTCTCTCTCTCGGAATCTGGAGTCATCCATGTTTAATGCATTGTGTAGATTGCGTAGTGCTGGATTGTCGTGCGCTCGAATTCTGTCAAACGTATCTTTTGCGTGTTGTCTCATATATACCGGAATATGTACCTATTCGGTAAATATCTTGGAGACTTTACGGCGGCCCTTACGAATGGATTTGTCATCTGTGTATCGCTACACAAGCCCCAGGCAGTGCAGGCATACAGGATTATTGGTAGTAGTACGATCTTTATCATCAGCAGCTTCACTTTCAGTCCCATGTTGCTTCTTCGACCTATTAAGGTGCGTATTGACCAAAAAAGCGAGCATGAGCGAGCATTCGTGTATGTTTGCTCGACATACTGATGTCTCGTCTACACCAGAGCGAATATCTTCAAGTTCGTAGTCGTAGTTGATCCATCTACTTTGTGCGAGCAGTTCGTGCGCGGTAAATAAGTCTGAAGGTGCGTATTCACTAAAAAAGCGAGCACGAGCGAGCATTCGTGTGTGTTCGCTCATTGATGCAGAATGCTCGTTCACTTTTGTTCGCTCGTGCTCGCGAGACCTGAATGTTAATCTTACGTCTAAGGTGACTCCCAGATATTTAGCTTCGTTGGTCCACGGAATCTATTGTCCGTTAAAGGTAACCTTTCCTCAGGGCGTGACTGCTTCCGGGTGAACAGATCGGCAGACTCTTGTCAGGTTTATACTGATCTTCCACAGGTTGGCCCATTTCTAATCTATCTGCCTATTGCTGCAATTATCCAGTGACCTGCGCTTGGCGTCCGCGTAGAGCGCCAATTTGTTAAAGTTGTTGAAGTCGTCCTTGTTGAGGCTTGTCCATTGATACGCAGCCGTAGGCTGTAATTGTGGCATGGACTGTCCTGATTGGTCGGCGTCGTGCATGCGGTGGGAAGCGTTCTGGAACATTGAATATCGTTCCTGTTCGCTGTTGGTGGGGCGCTGGCCTTGGTTGGATATGATGGGTTTCCATGCAGCTAAGAGGTAGTGTGCGTCATCTCTCTAGTTTAGACTGCCGATCTACTCAATTTCGATTGTCTTCCTTATGATCCTGAATTTGTTGTTGCGATCTGTTTGCAGCTTTTGAAGTTGATGATCTGACTGATATTCGCCTTGTGTGTCAAGGCTATTTTTAGGTTTTTGGCCGCCGTGGTCTCTAGGTTTTTATGCCTGACGTTTCGTCTACTACTGCAGTAGATATTATCAAAGGCGATGATGTAAAGGTCGGAATGCTTGAGTTGTTATCAACGCAGAAACTCAGAGAAATCTTAGAAAGTTCAAAGAGGTGAATGTTTCGAATTTTCGTTCAAAATATTTATTTTTTCACCATGTGTATCTCTTCTTGACACAGTTATCAAATTCACTTGATTTCTGTTGGATGACCATAGACAATGCAAGTGAGAGTGTGGCAAGATTTTTTTTGGAAAAGTGGGCAAGAAAAAAGTAATATTAAGTAAGCTAAACTTTGCAAAGGTATTTACTTTTCCCTCCCCAGCTGTTGGTCTCTTTCGAATGACAACATCTTTGAATCTAATGAGTTTGGTATTTAAGTAACACTTTATTTTGACATTTTCACCAGAGAGTACAAATACGTTATCATAAATTTTCATTAAGAAGTATATAATTTATTATATTTTCCAGGTGGAGAGCAAGCACCATGCATTTGGGTTACATTTGGTCCACTTATTCATGTATTTTTCTCTCTCACTTTACTTTGCTTTCATGGGTACCGTGTGCTTTTCACAATAAAGTCTCCACAAAGTAGATCTACCAGAACGATGTTGGCAAAACTTGAGTAAGTAAAATTGTTTAAGCTATCAATGTGACTTCTTTTTGGATACTTTTCTACATTACAATTAAAAATCTTTTATAGCACTGGAGAATCAATTGAGATTGAAGCAGTTTCTCAAGAAAATACCAGCCCCTTACCCAAAGTCTTCTGGATAAGCACTTCAGTGATTTCTTCGATTTTCACCCTTTACTCTTTGGTACATTTTGCCATATTTTTAGATGGTTTTTATGGAACTTGTAAAGAATACCGTAGAGCTTTGGAAAAACTTTTATATATTGGTGGATCTGCGTTACCGGTCATTTATAATCGATTGTCCTGTCAAAGTGTCTACGACTTTATGGATTATATGCAAATGGATTCTGGAAATGCTTACCGTAACGGAATAATCAACACTGGGCTAGCTTTGGTGATTGGAATAATCAGTTCCTTTGTCACATGGATTTCATACTTATTTGCTAGTATTTTGAATATCAGGCAGACATGCATTAGTAATGATTAGATCAATCAGCATGTTCGGTTTTGCGGTATTTTATACTGTTTTTATCCGTCCACTTCAATGTGTTCATGTGCCTTTTTAAATTTTTGTAAGATATATATGTATACATTCCTAACAATATTTAAAAAAATAGTACAATGAACCTATCTGGCAGGACTTGTACCAAAATAAGAAAGTTTCGAGTATCTGTTTCTAGAATGACACATATTTTCAGAATTGTGAAGAGTAATCATATTGTTAGCATTTCAGTTCGCCCATGTGATCACTTCTCTATTGGTTGGAACGATAGCTTGTTAACGGTAGCAGTATCATTAAAATAAGTGAAGCAAACTTCAATAACAACAGGTTCACTCTAAACAAAGGCAAGTAATAGGAACATGCAAATCAATTGTTGAAGTGATCAGAATTATAGTGAAGATCCCTCTAAACAAGTGATTAACAAAGTGTTCCAGATGGACCCCCTGGGGTCCATCTGGTCACGGCAAGGTAGACTCCCCATCATGGGGAGTCTACCTTGCCGTGACCAGAAAATGGGGGTTCACAATTTGTAGGCAAGACTAAAATTTGTTTGATTTTGAACTAAAATAATGGCTTGACTTCACCTATCAGTGTAGGCAGATAATGATAATATTTCAAGAAGTTCAGCGACTGTTACATGTAAAAACGTGCAAATTCCATATTCAGTATGTGTCGAGACTTGCCCGCCGCCGTCCGTAAAGCTTGTTCAGGCGAGCAAAGGAAACGAAATCAAATTGTGTGTTCACTTTTGATTGACCAAATTCACTTTTTTGACATCCTCTCACAGCCCAATCAATTAAATAATTAACAAATCAATTCTCACTTTTTATTCAAAAACTGTTAATTCGTGGTTGAAAAGCAGCCACAACGCAAACTTTCATAGTTAGATCTGATCTCGAGTTTTGGGAATATGGTAGAAATGTAGCTGCAGGGAGTCCGCCGGAACCAGCAAAATTTTGAAAGTGTTCTTTGATAAAAAAAAGTTTGGGAACCTTTGCTTTAAACAACATTCATCAGCTAATTATAGCATTTCCTTTCAATAATACATGGAACCATCTCTCGAAAGATCGACTAGAAATAGCTGATGGATTTATGGGAAAGGAAATTGACATGCTTGTGAAAACGAAAATATTTTTAGGACCTATTATCATAAGAGTGACTGCCTTTCTCAAAACAAGAAATCTTTTCCATCTTGGTTTTCAGTCTCGATTGTGAAGAATGAAATCTTAAGGTATCCATGCACCCCTAATAAAAAGAGAAATGAACTGCATTTTCAACCGGTAATGGATTATTCCAATAAACCTCCACCACAAGGTGGCGCTGGCTACAACGTAAAACTAAGGGAAAAATTGGTTAGGAATTCACGTAAATAAAAGTTATTTTGCGTACTTACGACTAAGATCATCTCAGTTGAAGTGTGCATTACAAAAGTACATATATTTGTAATGATTCTATTAATTCCACATTTTTTTGCTATTTGTGGATCGTTTGCGAAGGTATGTATTTTTATCGACATAATCGCAGCTTCGCTTCATCGAATATTAATTTATAAACCGAATATTAATTATTAAAAGTTATATTTGGGCGATGAAACAACTCCTCGGAAGCTTCTTGCTTGACATTCGATTTTTCAAAAAGGAAATGTTGGCCAGTTGTGATCAACTATTTCTGTAACTCATTGAGGATTAGATCAGTAGTTATTGGACAAGCAATCGTTTCAAACAATAGTAAAGCGAGATTTAAACTGCTTGATATTGGTGGATGCAGTGTTTGGTGTTGTTTTACTTAGAAAGTGAAATGAGTGTAAACTGAGTGTCAATAATTGACGAACCAATGGCAAACAATATATTTAAATTCGATTGTACTGAACTTGATATCAAATAATTAAGAGAAATCAGTGTGACTTCCGCCTTTTTTAAAGGACATATAGTAACTCGCCTTACCTTTTACAAAGTATATGAGGATTGACTTCACATTTAATTGCATAATTAATGTATTATTGTGTAAAATACCTCATAAGTTAGGCTGAATAAGACTGCAATGAAAGGAACAATTTTAGAATATAAGAACAGTTAAGATTTCAATTAACCTTGATAACGAACAAGTATTTTATTGATACAAAAAGTTGAATTTCGTTAACGAGTATTAAGGTGTATCTTATCTATAACTGTGTTATTATGGCCATTTATCGTTAATTTAGAATCGTTTCATCATCAATCTTTCCATAGACTAAATTTGAATTAATATATTCAATTTGGTTCAACATCTTAATGAAACCTCTATTTTTCTTGCAGTTCATTCATTCTTTACATTGCTTAATACATTATATATTTGAATGAAAATAAAATTCTGTAATATGAAGTAGTTTTATTGGTAAAGTTGACTCTCACCGCAAAACAAGTTTGACGATCATCCTCTTTCCCACATTTTATGGAGATAGTATAAAGTTGGTTTGAATTTTTTTTTCGTTTTGATGTCATCTATTTTGTAGCTCCATATCTCCATAAATATTCTACTGTGTCTGGATACCCTGATTAATCACCTCAACAAAAATGGATTCTACACAATTGCAGACGACATAGTTATCTTGCAGACCGGCAAATTTGTGAACACACTGTGCAATAGAGTGCAGGATGGGCTCAAATTAATGGAAACATGGTGTAAGGAACACTCATTGTCGATCAATTCCAAGAAGACTGAGATGGTCCTTTTCACCAGGAAAAGAGTTTAAAGGGCGAAATCTTCAAAAGCAAACTAAACTTTTCTGAAGAGGTGAAATACCTTGGTACTATCCTCGACAGGAAGCTAACATGGAACTCTCACCTACAGAATATAGCAAAAAGGGCATTGTGGCTTATAAGCAATGTCTGAGGACAGTGGGACGCACATGGGGTCTTTCACTCCGTATGGTCATCTGGATCTACACTGCAATAATAAGACCTACGGAGCCATTGCATGGGGGACCGAAAGTTCTACAAGTAACGGCCATCCAAAAATTATATCAATTACAGCGACTGGCTTGTTTAAACATCACAGGAGCCACGAGAACAACACACACCGCGGCAATGGAATTGATTACGCTAACCCCTCTGGACCTGTATACTAAGGAGGTTGTGTTAATGGCCATGGTACGATTGCGCACGGCTGATGTAAACCTCGAAGTAGGAGGCTGAGGCTGGGCCTATGGCGAGAAGCGCTTACGACGCAAACTCGGCTGCAGGCAACCAGTGATGCAATTGAACCCAGGTTTGTGCTTAATAAACCCTACAAAATACAAATTGAACAGAACATAGAGTCAGATGCTACAAATGGAATACGTATATATATAAAGACGTCTCTAAAACCAAAGAAGGCTCAGGATGTGGAGTGTACTCCAGATCACTAAGCCTAAGGATTAAGTGGGGAATGAGAAAAAATACCAGCGTGGTCCAAACAGAATTGGTTGGTATCTCAATCGCCACAAAAGAAATATCCAGGAAAGGAATTTCTGGCAAAAACAAAAATCTGCACTGACAGCAGACAAACCCTATTAGCCTTTAACAGACAAAGTATATCCTCAAGGCTAGTACTATTACTAGAGTGTCATCAAGATTTAGACAAAGCCTCGATAGATAATAACATTATCCTGGGGTGGGTTAAAGGGCACGACAGGAATAAAGGTAATCGCATTGCCGACTCTTTAGCCAAGAAAGCGGCTGGACTAAGAATTTTAGGACCCAGTGGCACCCACGGCCTTATGACTTAGACAATTGCGGAACTTGCCAAATGTTACACCCATGCTCAATCCTTAGAGGATGCAATCTTGCCAGGATCACCTTGGGCGACCCTGGGAAGCTGGCAATGACCAGGAAAAATCTACGCTTAACAGTAGGATTTCTGATTGACACACCTCTATGCTGAATATATGAACAGGAAGATGAGACTGTCAGGCATGTCTTATGCGAGTGCCCGGAGTTATCGTCAATAAGAGAGTGTGTGTTCGTCGAGTCTTGGCCTACACCTGCCGATATAAAGGAGTTGTCTCCTAGTGATCTGTCCACTTTCCTGGAAAGGACAGGTGGACGATAACTAAACTTAATTAATACATCTCTATATACAGAAAATAGCCAACACCAATAAAGCCAGTGAATTTCGACCCATTAATACTTTGCCCCCGACGATGGACGATGACCTAGAAGGACAACTCGGGAGGATGTACAATGGGTCACGTGTGGCCTAAGTACTGTGGGCCTAAGTACTTACCCTCCCTACTCCACAGATAGAGATCTGGTTTGTATAAGTGAATTCACAAGGCACCCGCAAACTACTTTTAATCGGCGGTCATTCAAGTTCAGTATAGTCTGCGAGGGTCCCGCATTTTTAAAGGTGAATTGAAAGGTGCATTGTAATTTTGGATAGGAAAAAAAAACATAAAAAAATAAAACAAAAGTAAACATAACATTCGTTATTAACCAAGACGATATAGCTGTTGCTATATTTTGTCTGCTAAACAATTTTAATTTACAAGACGAAAATATATGCTCCTTAGATTTAAAATGTCTTTCTGTACAAAGAGGTTATTAATTAACTGTGTGGTTTACCAAAGTTGTGGTTGACAATCCAGGAATTAACTAATTTTCTTTGGAAGAACATGTCTCAATAGAAAGGCCAAAATTGCATCTTATATTTCCAAGTTGTATGGAAATATAAGATGCATTCTTTACAACATAAAGTTCGAGTCTTGATTACCCCTGTATGTATAGACCCACTCACTTTCCACGTAACTTAACCCCTGTATGTAGGAATAAAAAATAATAATACACTATTTTCAAGGATATTTACTTGAGAAATTATCTCATTCCATTTGATGGATTATGAGATTTTTGGTGATCAATTAACCTATTTCCAATGTGTCAAAAGCCTCTCTCTCTTGAACGTTTGAAAATAATAGGTCTTTTTCAAGAATGGTGTTCTTTAAACCAGGGGTTCTCAACTTCATTTGGTCATGGAACCTTAATTGAGCATGGATTTTTTGACGGAACGCTAGCTGGTTATTTCGATACCTATAGTGTTCACCTAGTAGTTTGAATATTTTCATGTTAGAACTCGAAGAATGAAAAATTCATAAATTAAAAATGATCAATATAATGTAACAAGTATTTAATGTGAATGCGAAAAATGAATATTTTTCAACATATTCCCTTATATTAGTACTAAAATTGGGACGGCGCTACGTGCCACATAGCCGAAGCTACACTCGATGTTGTTTGGCCACCTCGGAGCTGCGATTTGACACCGTTGGACTATTATATGTGGGGTGCCGTCAAAGATAAGTGTTACGCCGACAAGCCAGAGACAATTGACGCTTTAAAGGACAATATTCGTGAAGCCATTGGTGAAATACAGCTGCACACAATCGATAATGTGCTTCAAAATTGGACCGATCGTGTAGCCTACTGCATGACCAGCCGAGGCAGCCATTTGAATGAAATTATTTTCCATTATCAACCGGAAGGATTATACTTTCAAATAAAAAAAGAAATTTGAGAAAATAATCAGTAGTTTTTTTATAGCATTAAAAAAAAAGTAATTTGGCGGACCCTGTATATACATTATATATACATACTATATGTACTATATACATACTATATACTATATGCATACCATACATTGTTGTCTCAAAGTTTAGCACGGCATTGGTATTATTCGTTTTGGAATATTTGGAACTGCAGGAATTTTAGAAATTAACTATAGTTGACGGAAAAAACTTTTTTACCAACTTAATTAACCCATTAGAGAGTTTTTAGTTCAAATTTTATAAAATGTCTACGAAACACCCTGTAAACGAATTCTAGGTGGGACTTTCTGGTCAGAAATATAGATATTCCTTATTATTTAAAACAAAATGCTTTCAATTTTCAACTCTCACTTAACAAGTCTATTGTGTTATTCTTTCGGGACATTTTCACGTGAAATTTATGCACATAACTTTCGTTTTTTTGGTACGCATCCAACTTTCCCCTGAACGAATAGCCGAATATATTGTTTGTTCTTCCTCATTGTTGTCTTTGACGACGATAGCAGATCATTAGCGTGCGAATCTACTCTGCGGGAACCCGCAGCTAGATAATTGATGACTTGAATCTTCAACAATACATTCAACATGCATGAAATTCACAGAAAAATACATTCATATCATTCTGTACTGAATCGAATTACCCTTTGCTGTTTTGCTGCCGGTAAATTCAACATTACGGTATAGTTCAAGTAAACGCTATAGTGCAATCTACCTTCCAACAGTTCCCCTTTAATAATATAGTTAGGAAGCTAAGTAATTTCGTTATACAAAAATCATTTCTGATTATATAATATTATTTCGTGTATATAGATGAGTGGGAACGTAGGGATTCAAATAACAGAGTAATGATTGAAAATACGTCTGAATAGTAATTTCGAAAGCTTTCGACAACTTTCGAC
>WOGN01006207.1:0-12603 GCA_015342105.1 Leptinotarsa texana
GATTCCCGAGTTTCTCTTGTTGGTTCATTAATACAAGAAGTGAAACCATTTTCGGTCATCAGGTTTTGGTAATGGTTAGTGTCCTGGGAGACTCTATCTGATAAATTTATATTTATGTCACCCAAAAATAATTCCACTGTTTGGCTACTAAGATTCTTTTTTCAATATCTGTGAGTGGGTTAGTAATAGCATCCTTTCCCTTGTGGTCGGCCCTTTCATCGCCGGCTATAACAACATGTGATGGAACCCACATAAAGTGGATATATTTACATTTCTCGACGAGTGAGTGAATGTGAAGTGTGATGGGGTGTTGGTTATAACAGACTCATTGAGTCGATTATAACCAAGAAATTTGAATGATCGCTCTTCTCTGCATTTTCAAGTGATTTCCATATGGCATAAGTTCTCCTGCTGGTAGCTGGTAGTTAAATTAAGTACTCAGATATAAATTTAAATAGCTCATAACATAATATAAATAAATAAAACCAATCGATCTATTGGAATAAGTACTATATATAGATAAGAATATAAGTTCAAAATGGACATATTTGAACATAATATAAAGAATAAAAATAAACTAATGTTTTGAATGGGTACTAAGTATAAATAAAAACATAATTTTGAACTGAACACATATAAATTGTCTATGTATTTCTGCTCGTGATATATTCTTGACGAGTAATTTAATCTTTGTCATAAATTTCTCGATATTTGATTCGCAACCTTAATTTTCAGGAAGAAAACTTTAGAGTTTTGGTCCTAAATACCGGTAGGATTTCTGCCCAACTGATTGGAGCATTAATGTTTCTTATTAGTCAGTTGGCTATGCTTGAAGACTGGCAGTAAACAAATCTAAAGAAATGAACTTCAAATGTTCAAGCCAGCCACGAATGTACCTACACAGTAGATTGAATGGACTGACGTCTATCAGAAAACAACTACTCCACTGGCTAATACCACGAACGGTGTTGGAATATATCCGACAGGCGTCAGTGTAGGAATCTTCACGGAATATTGCAATTGCATGTGCGGGAAATTTTCCACGAACGGTGTTGGATTATATCCGACAGGCGTCAGTGCAGGAATCTTCACAGCAGTAATAATTATAAACAACAGCTGTCTGGGATCAAGTATTCCAGATTCTGAATAATGCAAATCGCTAGGGTAGTCGTAACCTTTCCGTAGGATGCATCTGATAAATCTCTTCTGCATAACCTCAAGGGAATGTCTCCACCCCAACTAATTATACCATATTTCAGACGGAGCGCTACTAAATTCGTATATAACATAATTTTTTGTTTTTGATTGAGTATGTTTGCTATTCGTTTGAATTTGTGAAGTATGCAACGTACTTTTTTAACTAGGCGGTCGATGTGCTGGTTGCATCTGAAGTTGTTGCCTAAAATTATTTCAAAATATTTTATTTTTTTGTGGATTTGATGACTTCCGTATTGGAGATTTTGATGTCATATTCTGGTAGAGAGTTGTCATTTCTACTGAGAAGTGTATAATAGGTTTTCTCAAAGTTAATAGATAAGAGCTTCTGGTCGAACCACAATTTGATTTGATGAAGGTCATGCTCTAATTCTTGTTTCGAATTAAACCAGTTTTCGCAAAACAACACAGTATCATCGACGAAACTCAGAATGTTGGAGTTGATGTCTTGTATAAAAAGGTTTTTCAAGCAATTATTGAATAGGATTGGTTCTGCTGCAATAGTTTTTGAAAAGTTGCGTTAATTAGCTTATTGAAAGACCTTGTTTGGGTACAATTAAGGAGAAGCAGCCAGATTTTACTAATATTTATTGCCTTCTCATTTCTATTGAAATTCTCACTGTTTTTTTGCATCAAGATCGTGTTTGCATCAAAGAGAAAGAAAAATATATATCTTCAATATTAATATTATAATTTTTTATATATACTAATTTTTTGTTATTAGTTCTGTTTATTTAATTAAGAGTATAGCGTCTACTGCTATTTTGTTTCTTGACTTGATTAGTCATATTTTTCTACTTTTCTTCTTCGGAGACAGGATTGACGGCTTCAATTCGTGTGGAAACATGATTTTTGCCTTTACCCAGTTGTTCGTAAGAGTAGACTTGAAGTCAGTTCAGAAAATAAAGTGAATTTTCGTCACAACCAGTGACGTTTGGGCAGGTACATTATCGTGATGCAAATGCCATGATTTATTTCCACACAATATCGGACGTTTTCTTCATGTTGCTTCTCGCAAACCGCTCGTAACTCCAAGATAATATTCCCTAGTGACTGAGTGACTATGTGGCCAGAACACCCGATGCACTACGCCAAGATAATTGAAAAAAAAACAGTGAGCAAAACCATGAAAATTGATTGGATTTGGCGTTCTTTTTGGTCTTGGCTCTTCTGAGCTCTTCCATTGGAATGACTGGACTTTAGTTTTGATCTCATATCCATCAACCCATGATTCGTCACAAGTTATGACCTTGTGGATTGCCGTAAACGGTTTTTTTGGTCATAATTCGATGAGGTAACGACAAGCTGCATTTTGAAATTTCAGAATTTTTCACAGTTATATTGTTTCAGCATATATTCATACTTTCACTTCACATTAGTTTTTTTCCTGTAAAGCTCATTGTTATTAATCTCATTCTAGTCTTGAACCAAATAGGTTAGTTTTTTTGGTGTTTTATTGCATGACGTACAGGAACCACGCAACGCAAAATTGCAGATTGCGAATCCTTACACTTCCACGTTCACCCAGTATAATTAGTGAGTAATAAATACAATGCCCCTTTTTTACATTCCACATCGATGCCTTTAATTATTTTTTGAAGTCATCTGGCCTGTCCAGAAACCACCGAGCTGAACCATTAAATGGTGCTTATGTCTCCACTTGTTACGCTAAAAACGTTGATGTATGACAAACTGGTTTATATATACAAGGATTTGTCCGTTTGTCCTTATATAATTATATGACTGACAGACATATATCATGCGGAAGATCGAATAGAATCGTATAAACAGTAATTGGATTCAACAAGTTTTTGCGCGGTCACTTCAACACAATTCGTGAGAAGAACTAAGGAACAAACAAATATTGACAAAGTTACTTTGATCAGAAAAATGTGGAATAGAAATGTATGAGATACATCAAAAGAATTGGGTGTTGACACACTGTTTGTGCTCATTCTAATTCAGGCGTTGTTCACAAATGAATTTTTCTAGGGTTTGAAAACGGAAAAGGATCATTTTCCGGAACATCATCTCTCTAAATAAAGCTACGGCTTGTCAATTCCAGGAAGTGGCTTCAAAGTTTCGATTTAGAACCTCCCCCTACCCGTGGGTTGGGTTACCTATCGGGCGCGTCCCCAGGTGGCGGATAAGAGAACGGCCAGGGGACTGGAGGCCCTATCCGGGAAGCCAATGTGGTCTTACGGACGGGGTCGCCGGACTCCTGGTCAGTGATAGAAATAAGTAGGGTGAGGGAAACTAAAACCCTCCAAAAGCCTTTGCAAAACATGCCACCGAGGACCAGCCTACCCAAGCTAAGGTGTAAGGAATCGTGCTGACAGCTGAATGGCCTCAAGGTGATATGCGGTCATGAACTGGGCACAACCTCATTGTAATCAGCCTACCTTTGGTAATGCGGGGCTCTGCTAAAGGTGACCAACTCTTCCCTTGCTACTCATGAATGAAACAACACAAAAACAGAAACAGCAAAAACAAAAACCAATCTCGAGGCTGGACAGAAGTGCTCACCTCAATAAGAGGTAGTGGCTGGGGACGAACAAAATATCCACCCCAATCTACCGCTTGAAATGAGCAATGCAACAGCAAGGGTACTTCCTGCGACGAGCGCCAAGAGTTCAGCCTTGAATAAAGGCAAGGAACCGGCTGCCCCTGCAGGAAAGCTCCTCACTTGTACACCTCTACGGAGGGAACTCCAAGAAGGTTGAAAAATGCCCCCTACGACAGTAATATCGCTGCACCTTCCAAAACCTTCGCGGAGGCAACCGTGAGACACCTCACGGTTACCAAAGAGAGTGTTTGTTCGGCGAGATCTCTCCTAGTGACCTGTTCACCTTCTTGAAAAGGAGAGGATGGACGATGACCTAGGAGGACAACTCCTCGGGAGGATGTACAATGGGTCACATGTAGTCCAAGTGCTGGGAGTCTACACTTACCCTTCCTACTCTACAGATACCAGAGATACCAGGACCTCCCCTAAGATGCGCGTTTGTTAGGAGACTGTGTGTGTGAGAGAGATAGAATTCTCAAGTCTCTTCCTCGTTTTGACAAGCTGTAAGTATAAACATTTTTTATGTGATTGATTTTATGAATATGTGATGGTTCTTACCAGAAACTTTATATTGGCTAAACGGCAAGAATATGTTCCTAAAGAACCAAAGAACATATGAGTATTTTCTTGAATGTGTGAATCATATTTATTTCTTATTACTTAATGAATGCCATGGGATATTTCTAACTAGGAAATTATTGTTTTTCACTCCATTTATCTTCGATTAGTGGGCGTTGGTAGTTTGTGTATCGATTGAGAAAGTTCAGGGAATATATTTGAATTTTCTAATGTGTGGAGGTTGAATAAAAAGGATTATCATCTCAAATATATTCCATAATGCCAGTTGAGTATTTTTGTGGGTATTTTCCTTTATGTGTTATTCTCAAAAACACAATTATAAACAATTTCATAGTACAAACATTATTATTACTTTTATATACGAGTAAAAATACGATGTCACGGTATATTGAAAGATGTTCTCTGTCCTGACTGAACTTTGCATAAAGCCGACAAGCGTATAGTCTAACAAAACAGGTAGCAAAATAGAAGACGAAGACAAGAGGTAAGATATGTATTGTAAACAACGAATTCATAGGATCTCGTTTGTATTTATTAGCATTCCGCCAAAGATTTGTAACCGCTGGAACATGCACACGATGGACGGTGGAGAATTCTGAAAATTTTGCGATCGGTTACCAGACACTCGAACGATTGACGGAAGAATTTTTGAAAATCTAAAAGTCAAACTTCTGAATGTAAAAATATTTATAGAAATATTTTCACAATTTCTTATGCCGAAGAAAATTTTTGGTGATTAGTGAAAAGACACAGAAATATTATTTGAATTTGAAGAATTATGGAAATATTACCCACATATGGGTAATTGTAACAAAATTATTTTTTTTTTCCTAATAATTTCTCGATTTTTTATGTGTTATGATCTCATACATTCTGAATTCTTGCGTTAAACGTAGCCATACTTATACTAATACAATATACAGTTGGAATTCTGTCGGGAAAAGCTTGACAAAATTTAAGTTCCGCGACTACAAAAATTTTCAAATTTAATATCGACAATAAAAGTATTTCTAATGTGTCGGTAAACTTAGATGCTGTAACATACTGTTTGTTAGTCACTAAATAAATTGTTCTTCTTCTTATTACTATAGTATACTAGATGAACAGTGAATTTTGTGAATAGCTTTTCAAATCCTGAACAGATATATAATAATAATAATAATCGTCTTAATTATTGAAAAAAAATCAAGATTGGGGAAATATATATTATTAACCGAATATTTTTGAAGAAAAAATAGCGAAATTCAGTTCTGTTCCTGAATAAATTCAATAACTGATCTGTTTTTCCACTGAACTGTTCTAGCTTACATAGGTACTTTCGGGGAAATCAATGAGACAGCCAGTTTCTATTAACTAATTCATAGAAGAGAAAAAGATGTCAATTATTTGATTTACTTTGATCCAAAGGTACTAAAATAATTGAGAACCAGTTGACGCTTTCCTTATATTTACGTCCATGTTATCAGTAAGACGAAATAATATTTTCAGAAATTTTTATATCAAATCAGTCATTTAATTTTAATTATTCAAAGTTCAGTAGTTGTGTGAACCAACTTGATGGCGCACAAAATTTTAATTACATTAAATACATCTTCTGCTAGCCATATTTTCTTCAAGACTGTACCTCCATGAGAATTTACCCTGTCGCAAAATGTGTTGAAAAAAATGAAAAAATAGTGTTGAGATATGTAGTTATAATTATAATTTTGATTTCAGAGTAGTTCAATACATAATAGAAAATAACCTGCAGAATTTGTTTTAATATAGTACATCTTATTATTATAAAAACACAATATTTTCGAAAATCAAATATTATGACCTTATTCACTATCAATACCAATATCAAAAGAAGAAAGATCAAATACTTATTTGAACTATCAATATTTATACTAGACTAAATTTCTGACTAAAATAAATAACTGGTAGAATTCTATTTAAAATCACCGATTTATTCAGTTGAAAGATATCAATTTACTGAATGCAATATCTTATGATGATCAATCAGACCAAGCAAATATAAACTAGAATAGTGAATAGAAACGGATTTGAGCCTCAAGTTGTGTTTATACACGTAAATAAATTCTATCTTTTCTTTTTCGTGGGGCCAACTAACATTTTCACTTTTACTGTGCCTTCGTATCATTGTGTCGTATACTCTCAAACTTCTTGGCGACATTGCTCTATATATTCAATTTTAATGGTATCATGTTAATCTGGAAGTTAACCTTGTGAACAAGCAAAGTACACGTTATCACTCCATTTGTTCGACGAACGGGCTATATAGTGAAACTATCATGGATGCCCCCATTTATTTCATCAGTTTTCTCATGAAAGTAGAAACATGAGTATCCGTATATCATTTGTGTTCAGGAAAATGCTGAACAGTAATCAGTAGCCCGCCATGAATGAGATAAAGATTTTATCTGAAATTATAATTTACACTATTTTATTGTCAGGAAGGAAGTTTTTTCGCTTAGAGCAGATCAATTAATTTGAAAGTTTCGACAAGAGACATTTTTAATAAATAATTGAAGGATATAGTAATTAGTCCACCAGTATGACCTATATATTGAGCTTTAGCTGGTAGTCTTTCCGCAGTGAATGCGACAAAAATCTATTTCTGATTTGTTAGTAAATGTATTGCTGAAATTTGTGAAATGAGTTGCAGTTTTTTATCTGAGTTGGTCAATAATAACGATATTGGACCTTTTTTAATGGCACTCAGGAGATGTTTCCTTTTACGGTTTCCAGTTATCATTCACCCAGCGGATTCTAACACCGGCATAAAGAAAATTGTGTTCAAAAAGCCAGATAGACGCTCGTGATTGCCGAGTAGAAACTATACTATGCAGATTTTTATAATTGAGGTGGTTACAAGTTCGCCCTTGATAGTTCATACTCGAAGCCTTATACCCATTATAATTGAGTGAAATGGTACCTGGTAGCCGAATTATTTGATGGTTAGTTTTGATGTCGTTTACTGCTTCACCATGGTACCAGTCTAAGGAAAGTGGAAGCAGATCAAACAAATTTTATCAAGGGAATTTTTACCACTGCATATTTTTATTGAAATAAATAATTCTATGAAAAAAATGGATGGAATCGCTATGAAAAGTCCTCTTTCTCATTCTTGGGGTTGCAGTTTTCGAGAAGACAGTGCTCAGCACCGCTTTATGGTAACCTAGGTTTCGCTATATTGATGACTGATGACAAGAAACTTCAAAACACTAGCTCCAACAACTTCACTCATCTCAGTATTCAGTTTACCATGGAAAAGGAAAATGAACAATTTTGAATGTATTGGTCAACAGAATAACTGATGGAAAACTAGGTCACAGAGTTTGTAGCAAATCTACTCATACTGATTGGTATCTCATCAAGAATCAAACCATTATCCGGGATGAAAAAGTGTTTTGATGAAAAAACCAGGATTTGTAAACAACTTCGTCATCTAGACAAAGCTCCACAGGCCGATGATTTCGCAGTGCAGAAAATAGAACGTGCTCCACATCCTAAAAGAAGAAATTCTCCAACTTCGACTAAGATCCAGTTGCCAGTAGCAAGAACAGTCTACTTGTCTTACATACACATTGTCACGGACCACATTGGAAAACAATCAATCGGTTAAGGACAGAAGAGAGCCTCTGACGTCCACAGGTGTTTCCGGGATTTCATGTTCCTGTGTTTACATCGAAACCACCAAACACAGCACCAACACTAGGATATAAAAAACAAGTGGAGCTCTCACCACATGCAACTGGAGAACATTCCCTAGTACAAACAGAGCAAAGAAAAACTGATTTCCTTCCTAATTCAACGCATATTCACGCACGACTTTATTGGCCATTGAGATGTATGGGTATCCCAACAATTTCAAGAAAAAAGGTGGAGATGTACTGATTCAGTACTCAAAAAAAATACAGAAAATGTCTAGCATACAACTCCACTAGTAGCATACCAACGATGTTGACCAATCAGAGTAACCTAGTAATAATCCGGATAGTCAGAACAACTCAGGAGAAGTACGGACCAATCGAAAGTGAGCATTTGTATCATCCCCACCATGCTCTTAAATTATAAATACCAGTGGATACGGAGCTCGCTATTCAGTTGTTGCTTGAAAACGTTGAATGTATCTCTAATCGTTACTGCGGCCGTGAATGTATATGTTCTTATACGTTATGCACTGTACAGTCATATACAGAGTGTTGGGTAATTCTACTGGGAAAAAGAGTGAGTAGCCTCCCAATCTGTTTTTGTCCTTCCAGTATGTATATATAAACATATTACATAAAAACAATGTATTTCTTCTCTGCGGTTACTATATTCCGAATTCCGTATAGGGCTAGACCAGATATCTATCTCCAGACGATACGTATCATCGATAAGCTTGCTGTTAATGAACCGACTTAATAATCCATCAAGCTCGTCATAAAAATCGTGAACCAGCCCTATCGACGATCCCATTCGCCGACACTGTCTCCAATCCAGAACGCGGAGCATTTATAAAATACTGCAAATAATTGTGAAAAAGCATCTCCCTTAAGTACTGGCTATTAACATAGTTGTAGCTTGATTTAAACGTGATGCCGTGCAGCAAATGTCTTAATTATTGTAGGCTGGATCGGCGCGAATTTAAACGGTCTGCTAAAGCCTTTTCAGGAGAGCTCACTTGGCCAGCTTTCAGGCAAAAACGTACGGAGACTTGAACGCCGGACGTGATGGGACTGCAGAGGATTCGTTTAATATGTGAATTATTTCCGATGAAAAACTACCTCTCTATCAGCTACCAGTTTTTGCGAGACGGATTTTAGTGTTGTGGAATTTTGGGAGGTTATTTTAGTTTTGCTCGTTTTCGGCGCATCGCTAGACTGGTAATGTGTCGCGATATCGAAGATGCTTTGATATCTCCAATATGATCCGATTTCGTCGAACGAGTCAGATATTATGTAGAAGATTTATTTCGGTAACCGAAACAGTGGCAACAGAAGTTCTTTCTTTGCCAATAGCTTCATTTGATACTTTCAGATTCTTTCAGCCTATTTTTACTCGTTCTTATTTTTATTTGTTCCTCTTTGGAATGGAATACCACAATATTTTTCTTTCAGCAAATAATGTAAGAAATAGAAAAATACGTTTGAACTTCAGCTTGAAATTAGATGATTTCCGAAATAATTAGAACTTGACTTCTCCAAATTCAATAATGATTTTCAGATAATTATTGAAACAAATATTATTGCACTTATATTTTATTTCGGAATAAATGGTCAGAATTACTTTCAAAATGGAATAAAAATCCGACAGCAGTTCATTTGCGTTTTCAAATGAAAGATTTTCAATTCTTTCCACTGGAATTACACACACAGCCTTCCTTCTAGTACTTCTTCAAAAGATTCACAAATCATTCGTTTTCTTATAAGCAATAGACCCAGCATCAAATTTACTTGTTGAGCTGTTTGGTGAAGTAACATTTCATTGTGAGATTCCTCTGAATAGTTCACAAGTAACACAAAAGTGTTACTTGAGAACAATATGGATTCTTATCAAGTTTCGGCTGATTCCATCAGTTTACTCCTTGCATGAAAGTATCAACTTGATATCTATAGGATGAAATTATTTTTGTTGATGCAAAATATAGATAGGGTAGGTCCGAAGAGAGTGGATATGTGAGAAATGTGTTTTTGTATTCACTCAGTTGAATTTTTCAAAAAATATGAACTAACAGTTTCAAAAAATTGTAGTTAGTAGATCTAAAAAAAATTATCTCAACATCTTATATTTCAGATATAGGTAGTTGTTTTAATAGTATATTCTTCTGTAATCATCAAGTATGTATTGAAAATTATTATTCATCAGGTGAATACATCTCCATGAATTAGTTTTCTGTTTCAATTTTACAGTATTGGATGGAGAGGGGAGCGTTATAATACTACTAATGGTGGGGTGCCTCCCATGGAGATAAGAGCCTTACTAAATGAGGACTCATCCTAAGATGTCGGTAAACATGTCAGAAGGATGTATTACATCGAGACCGGTTCTCGTAGAAAACCCTGTCATGGTAATACGAGGCTTTAGCTACTTGTGCAACCATTTTTGTTCCCTATAGTAACCGACGAATTCAAAGCTGAGTCTATAGAAGAGATGAACATTGACTAAAGTTATCGGATTAGGAGAAAGAGCTTCTGAGTTTATCAGTTGTTGATTCTGTTAACAAACCTAGAAGGACAGATGGTGCAGCTAGAGAATGACTAATCATCTTCTCGATAGCAGGATATTCCATGAATCTGCCTTGCAGCAAAGTAGTAAGAAGTGAAAGCAGAATTTGCTTCAGGAAAGAAAAGAAATCAACTTCGAGCAAATACTGTTGTTCAAATTATGATTCAGCCAAACTAGAGATGTGAAAGCCTTGCATGATTGAATTTAATCTACTGTCAGGTTAAAAAGGGTCGTCCGGTAGCTGGGACGACAATCACAATCTTCACTATGCCATTATGACCGCTGCAAAGGATTTTCGGCTGATTTCGAGTTCCGCCCCAAAAAAAAACATTTTTCAAGGTATACACTTGAGTTCCATCCAGGAGTTAATAGGATTTTCCTGAATTCCACCCGAAGTCGTTCCCTACTCCCCACTATCGTTGTTAGTACTAGTAGGGATAATAGGGACTCGAGGAAGGCAGGCGTTGGAGACATTTTGATATGTAGCAGACTTTTGTAAGAATAACGTGCTTGTGCAGTTATTCACCCGTATAATCCAGTGAAAATCAACTCCAAATTTTGTACAATGACTGTCTCATTGTTGAGTCTTTTCAATTAAGCGTACTATGTAGGAGTAGCTGTAGGGGTAGATGCTGATATTTTCCGGTTTTTCTATGGTTGTCCAAATAAGTGTTAGTTATAAATCAGATTTTCCATTGACGTTATGGTTAATTTTGTTTCATTCATGTGCTCTTCAATTCTGTGAACCAAATTAAACATGAACAAAAACGTATTTGTTATTCGCAGATTGAGATTCTTCGTCAGTATTTCCTGGGAGCCACTGACGTTCATTCTTATATTACCCGACTATTATTAAGGATAGGTCGACACTCCATTCTAACAGTCCGCCTTTACTATAAACGGAATATTCGATGACCGAATATATCATAGGAATTATGAATATTTTTCATTCAACAGGTCCGGACTTGTTTAGATATTCAACCACGCTGTGTTCTGATGGAAAGTGGATGTGCTACAATTAAAGAGAGTCCAACTGTTGTAGGTGCCTGATATGACATACAGAGGTAATCAAAAAATTACATTTTACAGCATATATGCTGCGTAGAAGCGTTGTCAGTCACTATGTGAATGCATCACTCTATAAAGCAGTGTATTGTGCACCGTTGCACTGAAAGGTTTTAGTGCAGTGGTATTTGTAATCGCACGCTAATAGATAAAACCCTCACCTACTTTCGTTTTTTCAGGCCCTCAAACGTCTACTGATGGTAGAAGAACCAGTGATTGGCCGGTGATTTAAAACGATTCATGAAACGCTTATTATGAATAGGCAGGCAAGTCAAATCACTCACCAGGAAATTAGTATATTTACCACAGAATGAAAATTTGTAATAAAAATAACCTCTAGAAAGAAGTTCATGGGGTTCACAATCATTAACATACCTTGATTGAAATATCATTAGAAGTTTGAAATACACTTCATTATACATATTGCTCTGTCTCAATTCATATTTCAAAATTATTCGTTGAGACCTAAATATACTTTCAGAATGAAAATCAAATATAGCTTTCAGAGAAATATTACGGGAAGATATCTCGTAAAAAGTGAAAAACATGCTTATATAACAATCAATGAAAACTCATCCCTATATAATAACTGCACCTACACAATCATTTAACCTACCTGTGATAGTATCAATGAAATATTTAGCGACAATCAAATTTAGATTTCTCCAAGTAAAAATTTGCTAAAAAGTCATATATGATTTTCCACAATAGTGTGAGTAGCAATTGTTCCTCTTGTATATGCTATCTTTATCCTGGTAGGCTTTGCTGACTCTTTATTCAGTTAAATAATCAGGACTGAAATTTCTTCTTCACATAACCATCAGAAAGTCCACAGAACTGTTCCAATTTGAGAATAGGGATATCAGATCTGTCTTTTACGAAGATACCCGGTTCGATTTCGAGCTGAACTTCCAGTCGAGTCGAGGATTCAAACGTTGAGCCACGTCAAGGTTTTTTGTAAT
>WOGN01006208.1:0-12603 GCA_015342105.1 Leptinotarsa texana
TTTTTCATATGCCCTCGGAACTCATATAGGTTATAAAGTATAACTCATGAACTATTTGTTAGCAGTTGTCATTTTTGAAAATCAATCCTCCAATAGAAACAAGCTCCTGAAATTGTCACTCATGCCAACCTTAATTAACTAGAAGTTATTAAACATTAGCATCAGTCAGAGTATGATAAACGGTTTGAGTAGTAACTGCAACATTGACTATCAGCTAAGCTTAGGTTCGAGGTAGCTAACAGGAGTATTTAACTACGTATTGATAAACCGGCCCTTAGAGTACACGATTCGTGGATTCAATGATCACTTACTGTGTCCAGAGCAATGGGTCAGGGATAATGCCTTTTACAATCGCCAGTCAACCTCAGGCCACTGAGAATGTTTCAACGATGCCATAAATTTCATAATTTCAAAAAGCTCGACTTTAAAATACCTTCCTTTCTTTTCCCCCTTCGATTTGCACAATAAGAGAAATTATAGAAAATCATGATCACTTGGTGATCGAAACATGTGCCGAGGTGTTAAAATAATGGTTTGGTGTTGGGAAAAACTCCAGTAATATTCAATTTTAATGATGATGATGATTCAATTTCAACCTTAAAATTATTTGTCGAGTTGTTTGTGAACGCGAACATGACAAAATGAAGCTAAATAATATTACTGGAGTTTTATCCTAACACCAAACCTTTATTTTTAACACCTCGACACGTGTTTCGATCATCTTCAAGAGGATTACATTACAAGAACAAAATTAAGCTAGTTTGATGATGGTAATTACTGAATCGAAATTAAATTATATATGCATGTTTCAAATAATATGAATTCACCGCGGAAAGTGCCATCATTCACCACCAACACGGAATATAGGCCACATGAACTTGAACTTCAAAATCAAAATGGCGCCAGATGAGTGTCTTCTGTAAGGTAGTCTGTGACAGTTATGAAATTAAAGAACTGAAATATCTTCAAAACGTTGGTTAAAAAATAACACTTTCTTACTGAATTAACATCAGGAACAACACTGCCATGAATAGTAAACGAAGCCAATCTCTCTTGAGTATCTATATCGCGAGTGGTGTTGCCAAAACTTTAGCCATCATCTCTCAGTGCCCTGTTTTCACTTGAAATACTTGTGATTCGAAAGTGCATATAGATTATAACGCCAAGAAGCCACATTGTCTGCTGCATAACTGCTCATCTAATCCTTCTATAACATTAAATTTGCCTCCGAATCTTTCCGTTAGAGAGAATATTTTTAAATGAATTACTAAATTCCGGGGAAACTTATAGATCGATAGGGATTTTGTGCATTTTCTTCTTTCCTTGCACCTCGGACACGAGTGTTTTATATTTCCATCCAGAGTTTCCTCTCCTGTGAAGGAAGTCAAGCATCGTGACGAACTAAATTGGCCAGTTCTTTTTGGTATGGGGAGGATTGAAGGTTACTGATGCGTGTTCATAGAGTGTGGAAGTAGTTGGTTTAAGCCAATTTAAGAACCTCCCCTCCACTTTTAACCTTGAAATGACCTCTACAATCGTCACACGAAGTAGCCAAGGTGACTTTGAGGTGGTGTTTTGGGTTAAACTCTGAATCTTCATTCACTCCCCTTATTTTCCTTGAATCCTTAAATCTTCGAAATAGCCGCATCAAACAATGAAAGTCATTCAATGTCAAACCCAAAACACTACTTCAAAGTTACCTTGCCTGCGTCCTGTGACGTAGGTCAAGATCGTTCAAGATTAAACTCGAAACGTCCCGTCAATGTCACCTTGGGTACGTTGTGTCATGTAGGTTCAAAACTTCAAGCCGCGTAACTGGCTCGAGTTCATTCGAGGTCAAAGTCACCTTGTCGAAAATATAGGAAGTGAATGAAGGTCATTCAAGGTTAAATCCAAAGCACTACGTCAAAGTCACCTCGGCTACTTCGTGTGACATATATAGAGGTCATTGTCAGAACGCAGTCCAAAAGCCTTCGCCCATGCAGCTGAAGGTCGTTCAAGGTCGAATCCTCAAATCTTCGAAATAATATTCAGTATGCGCGATATCATACTGACTCCTGTGAATGGGCGACCCCTCTTTTATATGCTCAGTGAAAAAGTGGGAAAGGAAGACGAATACATGAGCGCCCTCAAATTTACTTCAGCAAAGGCATATGATATTGCAAAAGGTCGTCCAAAGTCGAATCTTCGAAATAGCCGCGTGGATCAATGAAGGTCGTTCAAGGTCAAACAAAAAACCACTACATCAAAGTCACCTTGCCTGCATCGTGTGACGTACGTCAGGGTCGTTCAACTCAAAACAATCCTTCAAAGTCACCTTGGTTACATTGGATCGTGTAGGTTCAAACCTGGTTCGACTTCATTCAAAGTCAAAGTTACCTCATCGAAAATATGGGGAGTAAATGAATATCACCTCATATCACCTCATATCACCTCATATCACCTCAATATCACCTCATCACCTCAAAGTCACTTCGTCTGCGTCGCCGTGTGACATAGGTCCGTACGAGGTCAAACTCATAATACCTTCTCAAAGTCACTTTGACTACTTCGTGTGACGTATGCAGAAGTCATTTCAAGGTTAAAAGTGGTTGGGAAAGGTTCTGAAATCGGATTAAACCAACCACTTGTGCACTTCATAGTGGATTTTGATTGACCCACAAAATTGTTTACAATCTTGTAACATATTCAAATATCTCAGCCAGTACTCTGTCGTTCAATTTTTCAATCTCCGTTAAGGTTTAGGTTTCTCAGTAATTCTATTAAGGTCATCATCGAAAGAATTCCTGGGCTTCTTGATGGGCAGATCCCATGAATCGAGGGGCAAATCCTTGAATCTGACTTTTTTATAGTAGGCAGTGTTCATTACTCTGTAAGATGAATCTTCTGAGCACAATTCCTTGATAACGCGAACGCTTTGGTTAAAGCACCTTTCATACTAGAAAGTATTGATATCTTCCATGCACGTTTTCTTTTTTAAAATATTCCAGCAACCATCTCGTGTTTGATAAACATTCGATTACACTGAATGCATTTCGAAATTCAAAGGACCAGTCACAGTTCAAGAAGTAGTAGAAAATAATCGATATGACATTAATGATGACCTCCGCTCTGAGAAATATGAAACGAGCAAACGCTATGAAGCAGTCATAGCAGCCGAACATATGAAGCGATTATATGATGTCATTTATACAGGAACCGATGACATATAGTAATTCTTGAAACACCGCATATGACGTTCTGAAGAAAAAAGTTTCTAAAATACTGAGTTTTCTTACGAGTTCATTCCTGTAGAAACTGAAGTCAAAAATATCTGTGGGACTTTCAAAAACACTGACTTTCACTAGTTCACTAGTAACACATTTCTAAAACACTGAGCATATTCTCGCCACTGTGCCACTAACGCAGTCCGCGTTTGATAGACTGGTTTTCGTGAGGCTGCTACAAATAGTGTTTATGTTATGTTGAAAACAGTGTTCAAGCCCACCAGGAACATACAACAAAGTCTGAGATCTGCTAAAGACAAAAGAAATCCACTATCAGCAGCGGGATCATATAGTATATCATGAACCTGTGGAAAAATGTATATCGGTACCACCAAAAAATCCATGGTACAAGGCTGAATGAACATCGGAGAAACTGTAGATAGAAAAATCGGCAGTAGCAAAACACGCGTTTAATGAAGGAAGTTGTTTGAAGATGTGAAACTATTTGCACCCGATCATGGATACCAGAGTCGGCTTGTACAGGAAGCCGTAGAAATCCATAAACATAGAGAAAACTACAACAGAAAAAAGGAGGCGATAAGACTTAACCGGATTTGGAATCCAATACTAAAAGATGCTAAGGTGGCAACAGTGCAATTCAATGTAACGTCATCAACATGTACTAACACTTCGGTCAATCAACAAGAAAGGCGGGCAACCTGAGTGAACATAAATACAACTTACGAACTAGAAATCACTAGTCACCGGTGAAGCATCAAGATGAATAAACCTCTGAAGAAGCCAGCCACTGGTGCTGGTGAAACGTTAGGACACAGTTTCAAACCATGATGACCTTCAAACCCGAATGAATGTTTAATCACTGGTTTAATTTTAGTACTGAGTACTGCACAAACGAATGTAAACTTTGTGAATGAAACTACAATAACTAGTAAATGCTTATTATCATTTTCAGTTTTTATAAATGGTCTTGGTAATGAACCTTTCTATCATGAGAAACCAGTATCTATCTGAAGTCCTCTGCAGTGTCTTTTCAACGGAGAAATGACACATTACATCATGAGTTGCTTGTATTTCTGGCCAACGATAAATTTTGGGTACCACCCACCGCCAACTATTCTCTGTTATTCTGAAAACTCTACCCGCCCTGAAATCATAATTATTGAAAATATCTTTCTCTTCTTTGATGAGTCCCGAATCTACAATTTCTCGTATTTTTCTATTTTCCGAGTCTGCATTTGGACTTTAGTTCAATGCTCAGAAATGAGCTTCACTGATTCGACCCATTTTTCAACACTAGCTATTATAGCAAGGAGCTAAGTTCGAAAGAATGAATTTTCTTTTCTTGAACAGAAGTTTGCCTACTATAATACGCCACTGGCTTTTTGTCAGCGTCTGTGAGTTGCATGGGTACTTGAATTCCACCCAATCTGTCTCGACTGGTATCAGAATACATTATAGTTTTCAGGTTCGGGTCAAAAATTATGAGCAACAGTCTCGATATTAGTATTTTCTTGAATTTTCCACAGTCTGAATATGTTCATCTGTCCATATCCATTTTTCGTCTTTTGGCAATAATTTTGTTAGTACGCTTGACTCATCAGCAAAATATATGCATTTTCTGAAGTAACTTATCAGAACTAAGAATTGGCGTAATTGATGAATATCTTTAGGTTGTGGAAACTTGTTTACCGCTTCAATTTTATGCTTATCTGGATCTAAACTACTGAAATATCTGCAGTTTCGTAATCTATTAGTTAGATCTTTTATTCTAGGTAATGAGAACTTATTTTTTACCATTATTGCATTAAGCGCCCTATAATCAACGCACAAAGGTTTCTCGTCTGATTATTTTTACTAATAGAACTGGGCTAGCGTAATATGACTGACTTTCTTGAATAATATTTGCCTTTATCAACTTAGAGATGATATTATTCAAAGTCGTTTTTTTTTTCGTTACGGCCGTGCTATACATATTTATAGAGATAGGTTTGTCAAACGCTATGGAGTGCATTTCTTTATTATCCCCCTTTTATTTTTTGAACGAGTCAACTCAAAAAAAATTAATTTGGAATAATGAAATTAATGCATGAATACTTTATTTTGAAGTGAAATTATTAAAAGTTCCGCCCCAGTCGCCATGTTGAAAGTTTCATATGTCAATTTCACTTCAAAATAAAGTATTCATGCATTAATTTCATTATCCCAAATTTCAATTTTTTGAGTTGACTAGTTCAAAAAATAAAAGGGGGGACATTAAAGAAAAGCACTTGCCTTCAATCGTCAAAAGAAGCTGAAAGGATATTTTGGTAATCATAAAGTAATTTTTAAATAACTGAATCCATACTGGACTTGATTATTTCATTTATTCGAAATATGTTCTGTTTTGCATGAAAGAAATTCAACTCATCACCTAATCTGCAATAATTGACAGCTTTATTTTCTGTGAAATTTCTTTCATTAATGCATTGGCTTGTCTCTAAATAATCATCAAATAAATAAAATTCTAAGGCATACTTCGCCAATATCTACTGAAGCTTCGACAAACTATGAACATTTATACCATCTCCTGAAAATCCAACAAACTGAACGGGTCGAACTAAATTGGATGGTTTTAGGTTAAGGTACTCAACAGTTCGTCTTTGTAACACTAAACAGTCACTTGCGAAATCAATAAAAGCTGACACTAGCTGATTGTTGATAGTAATATTCCGAAAGAATTTATTTCTTCCCGTTGATATTGAGTAGATATCTAATTTCAGCTGATATTCGGTTTTGAATTATTTGTCCTGTTTGTCATTTTTCTTTTTCAAGCAAGCAGCTTCTAAGTGACTTCTTTTTTACAGTATCTTCACGTTTGTTCCCTTAGAATATTTTTAAAGTCACATTCCCTTTTCATGTGCCCCATTTTACCAGGTGACACTCGAATATTGTTTTCGTTTGAAACTTACTTTGGGGTTTATAGAATTTTGCGGCCCGGTGAAACTGCGCGAATGTGAATCAATATTTTTAACAGGTTTGCTAACACTAGGACTTTCAAGAGTTCGATCTTTCAAATAATTAACCAATGAATTCAATTTGTAAATGCCGCTAGCTTTTCGTTATCAATTGCGCCCAAAATAAGACAAATTTTATCTGCATCTGAAAAGTTAACTTTGAGCTTGTTTATTTTTGCTAAATGGTCAAAATGAAAAGAATAGAGAGATTATCTGTAGTGAGGTTCATTGTTAGATATGTCTATAAAAAGAGCAAACGTATTTCGATCAGCTTGAAATACACCACTAAGTAGTTTCTGACATTTTGGCTATGAAAATTTCGCCTACCCAATTTCATCCTTGATCTAATTATGGTACCAACTTTCAGCAGTACCTTTGACTTATCGAGTGCCTGAAATTTTATCGTATTCTCATCCCAGCGATAACAGTGGGCATGCTCATCCCTAATATTTAAAAATTCGGAAATATTTTCCTGCTAAGGTCGAAATTTGAAGAATGAAGTGCAGTACTCACCCCAAATTCAACTAGTTGTTTTTCATTCAGTCTTACTCTTTTGAATCCCCTCGAATGTCTCGACTTTCTCGAAGTCTTTCTTCCATGACTTCTCTGATGATCCCCTGAAGATTTAGAGTTTCTTGAAAGACTCGAACTTGTAGTTTAATCAGAAAAACTTGAACTAGTGCTTCAATTCCGTTTATTTTTCGACATTTCAGCACATTCGATTATTATTTTCGATTATACAAACTTCTGAGATATTGGAAAGCAGATATTTTAAACACAATTCTTAATTTCCAAATATTTATTAATGGCCCGAACTCTACAAATTGTATCGATCGAATGTTTATATATTGAAATAATATCTACAGGGTGGCAGAGTATTATCCGCTGTCTAACAAGAAGCTGAATTACCACGCTGTATAGCTAAACAAATTTTTTGGATCAGAAAGGTGGTACATATTTTTTCTTTAGTTTTTTCAATCATCCTTCTACCAATTTGATTAACAAAATTAAGAGATAAGGATCCAAGTACACCGAAAGTGTAGGTAAAGATAAAATTTAAAGTTATTTCCGACATTTCGATACTTCTGCTGTTTTGATTTATTATGGCAGCAGCACCGGCATTTTTGGACGTTCCAACTAAATGAGATGGAACCAATGATGGAACACATGTGTAATCTCAAACGACAGCTCTGCCACATTTCCAGGGAACAACGGTCATTCTATCAGGACATTTGTCATCATCACGGCTAGTACCTAATGCTTCTAGGATATACGGTATCCCGGCTTATATCTAAGCCCTTTTTATAGTGTCGTCGACTTGATAATATCTTGGAAAACATCCAGAATTCTTTCTGGAGCTCAAAGCATGAGTACATTCTTCATTTATCTCACTACCACAACTACATTTATGAGGAGTACAAATATCTAAACCCAATCTGAGTCAATCGGCTACTCTGAAAGTATCATTACGTAATAGTGTTCCCAAAGTAGCAACAGGTAATGAGTTTAACCAAGCACCAAATTCTGTAACGTTTACAGCTTTTAGGTGAGTTTTTTCAAAATGAAATACAAGGATGAAGTAATGGAGTCAGAAGCAATAACTAGAAATAGGTTGTCCTTCGGCTGCTTGAAGAATTTCAGTCTGAAAATATCATTTCTATCAATTGCGAAACATTGTTGATGGAAGACATAAATGCTGGTTAAGCCAGCGATGATGCTGAGCGCAGACCCAACTCTCCGCAATTCACAGGTAATGTTACTTGAGACCAAGAAATTTCAGTGAAACAGCTGATCATCAGGTAACCATCAAATTTTTTAAGGCATACTTCAATTTTCCAACAAGAAATGCATTTTACAGTATGCAGTAGTTTAGGAATGGCTCAACAATATTTCAATAAGAAAAAGGAAATGTGCATTGGCAAATCAAATAAACAGGTGGGCATTAAGTTGAGGGAATCTATTTTGTTCTGCAAACTTTCACATAGAACTTCCATAGCGAGAAGGGCGCCAAGTAGTTCCTATTTCGATTTTTCCATGAGTTTTATATCAGGAACAACTTCCATAATGTCGGCAAGAGATTCTGATTCAAGATTCGAATTGGAAATTAATTCACACTTATTGAAGTTGAGTTCTTGACCAGTTTACCAGTGGGACGTATTTCTTCGTCATTCTTTTTGAGAGCACAGAGAGAAGCACCGTATAGAGCAAATCTCTGGATTAAGTCTCCCAGATAATAAGAGACAACAAATAATTGTCACACAAGTAAGCAGTTCATTACCAGCACTGTAACTTTGCAAAAGTCATCTAGTCCTCCAGCTGATCCAGTGCGGAACGCGTTCACTGTTGCAAGTAGTATAAGTTGTTCGAGAACTTGAAATGTTGAATTGCTTTTTTTTATCAAGTAAAAGTTCAGATGAATTTGATATTGAGTCATCCTGAGGATGTTTAAGAATGAGCTTCGATAAAATATAATTGACATAATCAGCGAGAGTATCGTTCGAACTAATAATCCTAATAGCAGATGACATATCGCCCTCTCCAACCTTATTTAAAATAATTTTTGAGATATTTTCTTTGAATCGCTTGCCAATCGCTGGCGGAACAGCAGAGAAATATTGTTGAAATTTATCATTAAGTTCATCTTTGTAAAGTATATCATTTTGACAAATTTTTCACGTGAAATTCATTTATTTGCTGTGAAATTATATAATTTTCAAATCTGTCATTTCTCAACATGAAAAAGTCAAGAAAGTTTTCATCCAGAAGAAAATCAGATGGAAACGAAATTATTGTATGTCCTAGAACCAATTCAAACTTGGAGTGCAGTTTTTGTAAACGGATTTTCCAAACGAATCGTGTTGTTAACATTCACATGAGGAAAAAACATTATTCGACCCTTTTTGGCAAAATACCAGTGAATCTTCAAACGTAAATGGAAATCTCACTTTCAAACCATTGAATGCTCATTTAGCATTCATGAGCATTTTGAAAAAAAATCCTAAATCATTCAGGATGTTTGTTGCTGATTCTTTAGTCAATACAATAGGCAATTGCATTAAAGCCAATTCTTTGGACTCCTGGAAACAGTACTGTGTTTCGCATGTACATCGTTTTGTAATCCTTCATCCCAAAAACCTCATAAAGAATCCATCACTTCAATACTTAGGAGGAATATGAAAAACGCCCCCAATCTTTCGAAATTTCCCCCAGAGATGGAAAAACACCAATGAAACAAAATAAAAAGTAAATATATAATCAATATATATGGCTCTGTCATATAATTGAGGCCAATTATATGGCTCTGAATGATTTATGGCAAACTATGGCAAACTTAGACTTAACCTGAATGACAAACGTGACGTTTTAAATTTCCCGTCTATTTCTGTTTCGAAGAAAATGGATAATTGAAAGTTACTAAAATTGTATGACAAAAAGAGAGATTAGAAAAATGCAAAATGTGTTTTTAATCATTTATTGAAAAATGAAAGACAATTTTTTGGTTCAATGTTAAACATCAATAAATCAATGCGAATTCAATACAAACTAAAATATTTTTTTCTGGCTGAAAATTTTGCAACTTCCTCATGAGCAACTGCTATTCCTTACTGTTTTGTGTTGATTATTCATTGGTTAAAATTTCTCACAGCCTAAAATACCTACTCAAAATTTAATTCAAGAAGGACAGTAGATATGTTATTAAGGTTCCAAATCAAATCCAACATCTAGTTATGTCCTGCTAATTATGTAGGGTGAGTCATTTTCGGGTAAAATGACTCGCCAATTGATTCTGTTGAAAACGGCCACATAATTAGTGCACTCCAACAGGTGTCGGGAACAGAACAAACCAGAGCACCTGATGAAGTACAATAGACATGTGACGGTAAACACCTGATTTTCAGAACTGGTTGAATATAAAGTCAGTGACTATGTTCATGCCAAGAGCTCCAATCTCTTAAGTTGTGAATCGTAGCTATATGTATCATGGTTTTTGCAATGCGTTGAAATGAGGGCGATGGCATGTTCCCTTACCAAGACGCGATATATGGCAACAGAGGACTCAGTACACGAATATCAAAGGAAAAACAAGGCTCCTCATCTAGCACCAAATGATGAGACCTTGGTGGATCGAAACAGAGCTGTCTGGTGTTAGATCACGAAAGCTTTGTTTTTCGGCTCTGGATTCATCCAGCATGTTGAAGAAAGGCAGATACATCTTCGGTCCTCTTTTCAAGTGGATCAAAGCTGTTCAGGTAAGCGAGATTTTATTATTTTTCTATTTGTAAAGTTTCCCTCGATGAATTTCCACTTTCCGCTACGCGCGCTACTTCAGGTACCTGACTTTTTCAAAAAACAAGTCTAGGTACCGAGGTAGCGCTCATAGCAATAAGCAAAATAACAGCGTCATGTCGTTGATTTGTCCTGTTGAACTGATTAGGCAACAGGCTATATATTCGAATCCATTCAAAATGACTACATCTACACTGGAAATTTAGTTTGGAAAGTTACTGAACGAATTATACATCCACATTAAAAAATTAGTGTCTATTATGCGTGCAGTATATAGGTACTCATAAATTTAAGACAAAAAACTTGAAAGTAAATTCATCAATAATAACACATATACAACACAATAATTCTAAAAATAGCTAGCGGAGTTAGCAATATTTTATTGCGCATCTCCTACAGTGTAACATACAGAGTTGTGTGGAAAGTTCTTCCATCGAATAGGAAGTAAAGGTATTTTCAAACGGTTTTAGTTAGCTTGCCGTTTTTGTTTTTTTATGTCAAATTTAGTAATTGAAATTTGGCCCTCTTTCTGTTCACAGATTGATTTGAAATTTGGTTCCTCTTGAAGATGATCACTTGGTGATCGAGACACGTGTTGAGGTGTAAAAATAACGACTTGGTGTTGGGAAAAAACTCCAGTAATATACACACATTTAGTTTTAACAATACAATTTAATAAACTCCGTATCTACAAAATGGCGAATTAAATATTATTTCACAAATACCTCAATATGGGTATCAAATGACAGGGCTTGACTAGTAGAATACTTTGAAAAAGATACCACAAGATGGCCGCAGCTACAAAATGGCGAATTATATATTACCTTGTAATATTGAGAACTAAACAAAACAGGAGGAATTTAGTAACAAAATTAGAAACTGAAAACTTGAGAATGAAATAAGTAAAAAAATATTTGAAACGGTTTTATTGAAAAAATCACAGCTGAGGAGAGTGGTGGTACCTACCTTTTACAATTCGAATTATTTTTTTGGTTTCTAGGACATTATCTACATCATTATTATCTTTGTTACTTCTATAAAACCGTTTAACATAATTGTTTACTCACTTTATTTCTTATTACCATGCCATCAGTGTAAACATACCTCTGTCAGTAGAAACATTCTGCTTAAAGACTACCTACTTTATTGTATTACTGGCATCTATATAGTCTTTCTCAAACTTATAAATGTTTCCAATATTCCTTTTTTTACAGAATTAATTTACACTAGAAGAGCCAATTTAAACTTTTTCGATAATATGATTTTTTACTAATTAATATTTGAGTACTTCAAAATGTAGTTTCTTAGAAAAAAAATTATATATTAATGATTTTTGCAGTCATGTCACCATCCGCAAAGTTCCGACCATTCGTCTCTACGAATGGCAACAATAACTAATCATCATTTACACACCGCGCAGTTAGATGATCTTTGGGTCTGAGAATTGTGTACCTAAAGTTGACTGAACGACTGTGAGTATAATCTTGAGTTCCAAGAGTCGGGTTAAGGTGTGCCCTTATCAAGCGTCCACTGTAGAGCAATATATTGATGTGTTAGGCTTTAAGGAGTAATGGGAGATATATGTGAATCACCCTTAAATACATCTTTATCTACCGATTTGGGCTATTGTCCAATTGAATATAGTAGCTGAAATAAACTATTACTTGCCAGTTTTCAATGAAAATAAATTTAAATTATTAGATACATACAACAGAACATAAAGCAGTATAACTTTTGCTGCACTTTCGGGAAAAAAGGTTTTGGCTATCTACTTCTTCATTTTTATGCAAAAGAATGTAGTAATCTTTCAAAGGAAAAAATCAATTAATTTAAAAATTGAATTACATGAAAGAAAAATTACTTTCGAAACAATGACTTCTATATGAACATTCCGTTTGTATTCGAAACATTCTTATGGAATTGAATCAGATATCATTCACAGGATTGCTACACAATATGAAAGAGGTAAAATTTCACTTACACGAAACACTCATTGGCGGAAATCCGATGTTTCGGAATAAGACACCTGATATTGCCTGCTCAGCACCAATCTGGATAATATTACGAAATTATCACGAAATTATCTTTGATCTGAT
>WOGN01006209.1:0-12602 GCA_015342105.1 Leptinotarsa texana
CCATCTTTCAATTTACCGAGTAATATACAGGGGGTTTCATTTGAAAAAATGAACTTTTGACTACTTTTATGCACAATGGAAATAATAGTAATTTTAGTACGCCCTGTATGATATGGAGTCGATTTCTTGGTGCTATTTGAATATTTCGAGTTTGTCCAAACATTCATATGTAAATATTTTTCGATGTTCTTCATAGAACCTTTGAGAGTATCTACAGCATCATTGAGTTCTGTATTCGAAGTATAAACTAATGTATCGTCTGCAAACAGATTAAGTTCATGTAGCCCAGGAACATGATAAATATCATTTAGGTATATAATAAATAAAAGTGGCCCAAGTACACTTCTCTGGGGAACACCAATGTTGATATCTTTATCGTCAGATATTTTTGAACCAATTTATGTTGTCTGTTTTCTCTCACTAAGGTAACTAAGAAACCATGCCAGCACAGAGCCTGTTAACCCATAATAATTTAATTTTTTCTATCAAAACATCCAGCGTTGAAAAATGAGATTAGAACAAAGCAAATCAATAGGCTTTCCATACTTCCACTCATACATTTCCTAACGAAATGAAACAATTACTACTCACTGCTTTCAAAAATGAATTTAAAGAAATGCTCACAAAAATGAGTAGTATAACGTATCTATGAGGTCTGTTTTATCTCCTCAATCGTTGCAAAACGCCGTCCTCTAATGAGTCCCTTCAATCTTGGGTACAGGAAAAAATCGCAGAGGGCCAAATCTGGTCAATACGATGGCTGAGGCATGATTACGGTGTTGTTTTTGGCCAAAAAATTATGGTAAGATAAAAATAAAGACCATTTAATGTTATCATTATTATGAAAAGCAACGACGAGTGTCCAAAAATAAGCTGAGTATTCCTCAAGAATCAGTGTAAGTCAAAAGTTTGCACCAAACAATAGTTGTCTTGAACTTGAGGTTCAATTCAATAATCTACAATGTAGACTTGTTCAAGTAGAAAGGGAAATATGATGAAATAAACGAATTATGAAAAGGATAATATCATGGAAGAATGGAGTGTTCTACATCCTCTGAAATTCTTCCAGGAACACTCGGATCTTCGTCGTGAATGAATTTTTTCACAATTCCAGGTGACTCGATCTATAACATGCGTACCCAGCGCAAAGTTAGGATCGCCAGACTTGTCCGTTTGCACTCGAATACGATGGAAGACGTCAACGAGGTCTATGCGGGGGACATATTCGCCCTCTTCGGAGTGGATTGCGCCAGCGGTGATACTTTCGTGACCGACCCCAAATCTGATATATCCTTGGAATCAATTTTCGTACCCGAGCCCGTGGTCTCCATGTCCATAGCTCCCGTTAACTCCAAAGACAGGTACTTGTTTTGCGTTTGATATGATTTACCTTTTATAATTTTTTTTTGACAGAGATAACTTCTCCAAGGCTGTAGCTAGATTCACCAAAGAAGATCCTACGTTTCACTTCTTTTTCGATAACGACAACAAGGAAACCATCGTATCTGGGATGGGAGAACTGCATCTGGAAATATATGCCCAGAGGATGGAGAGGGAGTATAATTGTCCAGTGAGTGTTTAATTTGAGTACTTATTTTTATTTATTGTAACTTCATATTTCAAACTCACACTTGAGGTATCGGATTTCATTTTGGAGTAGTTGCAGTGATTATCTTTTCAACAGCATATTCAAATTGCAAGCAAAAGCTTTGAGATATATGTGTAAAGCTTAATGTAACAAGCCATGTAGGCCATTATTCAAACCCCATAAAATATCAACTGCAGAATCATTATATGTATCTTAGAAATGGTATTGATTATGAAGAAAAGCCAAAACAACTTTCAGTAAAAACTCATTTATTTACAATGGCTGTAAGATATATAAAAACTTACTTGTCGAAATGAAGAACATAGAATTCTACAGGGTGTCCGCAAAGTATAAAATAAATTCGATATTTCCAAAACCAAAGGTCTTTTCACTAAAATCTCAAACACGTCGATTTTTTATTTTAATATTCTACATTTTACAAAAAAAAATTCATTATACAGGGTGATTCTTATTGATGTGATGACGTTATCGGTAATTTTTTCAAATGCAACACCCTGTATTTGGTGTCAGTTTTAGATAATCCGTAAGAGCTGATTCAGAAAAGGCATGATACTTGGGGTCTAACCGACAGAATTTGAAAGATGTGCGCTTAGAAAATAAATTTTATTGATATCTAATTAAATTCGAAATTAATTATTTTATATTTTTTTCTAATGATTAATTTAATGCAGTAATAAATACATGACTTAATTTTAGATGTTCGAACTGTTATCCTTGCTGTATTTGACGGTAACCTGAACGTTGAATGAATTTTTGTTGAACCTTGTTGATGTTTTCTTGAGAAATATTGTTTATTCCTGTTCGAATTTTCTCTTTTAATTGTTGAATATTTGCTGGTTTCGTTTTATAAACAACATTCTTCAGGCGATCCCAAATAAAGTAATCCAACGGATTTAAATCTGGCGACCTCGCTGGCCATTCAATATGCCACGTCTACCAATCCATCGGTTCGTAAACATTTGGTCGAGATACCTTCGAACATCTGCAGCATAATGTGAAGGCGCACCATCCTGTTGGAACCATAAACTTTCATCAAAAATTCTTTGTAATTTCAGTTTTTGTTTAGTAAAATTGTTATTTTCGGGTAATCTTATTAATTTTCTATTTGCTTTTTTCAGGGTTTTCAAATCAATTTATATTAGATTAGACGGTGGAAGTCCGAACTGATGAAATACACCACGAAACATTGTCAACCACCTTCGAACAAGAATTTTATTCTTCAGATAATAAAGCATGCTTTGATTTGAATGCTTTCTGTTCCGTTTCAGGTGAAACTAGGCAAGCCCAAAGTCGCCTTCCGAGAATCCCTCGTCTCCCCCTGCGAATTCAACTACCTCCACAAGAAGCAGTCCGGCGGTCAGGGTCAGTTCGCGAGAGTCATCGGCGTCCTGGAGCCTCTGCCTCCTACCAAGAACACCGTCCTAGAATTCGTGGACGAAACGGTCGGAACGAACGTTCCGAAGCCTTTCGTGCCGGGCGTGAAACGAGGGTTTTTGGCGATGGCCGAGAAAGGTCTGCTCGCCGGGCAAAAACTCTCCGGCTTAAAGTTCAGGCTGATCGACGGTGCTCACCACATAGTCGACTCGAGCGAGTTTTCGTTTTTCCTGGCAGCCCAGGGGGCCATCAGACAAGGTCAGTCAGGTTTTTGGGTTTTACAGGCGTATGACTTTGTATCTTTTTTTTTTCAATTAATTTATTTCTCAACTCGTAGGTTTTGATTTTGCTCAGACAATAAAGGTCTGAATTAACTGTCACGGGATTATTTGATTTGATGAATAGTGGAGAATTTCGAGTCAGACTCTGAAAAAAAATAAATAAAAATTAGACTCTCTCTTAGCATGAAAAGTCTTTTCTATGTAGTTTGAGGTTTTCATGTTTCAGTAGAAAATGATTCAATCTCTTATAAATATTCAGTTTATTCCATATATTTTTTTGGAATTTTTCGTGGGAAAACTTTGATTTTGGTTCTTATGGTCGTCTGTCGCCATCTATTGAGAAAAAGTCGAAGTAAGGATCGAAAATTATTTTCAGTTCACACAAAGTTTCAGTCATTGGATACTAGATGGCGCAACAACATTGGATTTTAGATAAAAAAAATTAACAAGTAATTGAAGGTTAACGTTTTCATTGCAATCAATTATGTTGATTGTTTGTTCGATAATTTTCTTTTCAAAATTACATGTTATTTTCGAGACTTGAAATCTTCTCAACAACAAATCGAATTTATTTTTTCACAGTTATCGAACACTAGATGGCGTAACGTGTATCGAAACAATTTTGAATGTTTCAACTTTTATTTTTTCACAAACTACACTTGACGACTCGATGTTTACAAACTTTAATTAAAAAAAAATATCACGACATGTGGAAAATTATCTAATTTCTCATAAATATTCAGTTTATTCCGTATATTTTGGAATTTTTTGTGGAAAAATATTGACTTCTGTTCTTATGGTCGTCTGCCGCCATCTGTCGGGAAAAAGTCGAAGTAAGGATTGAATATTTTCAAAATTACATGTTACTTTCGAAACTTGAAATCTTTTCAACAGAAAATCGAATTAATTTTTTCGTACAGTTATCAAACACTAGATGGCGTAACGGGTATGGAAACAATTTTAAATGTTTCAACTATTATTTTTCCACGAACTACACTTAACGATTCTATCTTTACGAATTTTATTCAAAAAAAATATCACGACATGTAGAAAATTATCCAATTTCTTATAAATATTCAGTTTATTCCATATATTTTGGATTTTTTTGTGGGAAAACGTTGATTTTTGTTCTTATGGTAGTCTGCCGCCATCTATCGGGAAAAAGGCGAAGTGAAGATCGAAAATTATTTTCAGTTCACGCAAAGTTTCAGACATTGTATACTAGATGGCGCAACAACATTGAACTTTGAATTAGAAAATTAAGATGTAATTGAAGGTTAACGTTTTCATTGCAATCAATTATGTTAATTGTTTGTTCAAAAATGCTGTTTTCAAAATTTCATGTTACTTTCGTAACTAGAAATCTTCTCAACAGAAAATCGAAATAATTTTTTCGTACAGTTATCAAACACTAGATGGCGTAACGTGTATGGAAACAATTTTAAATGTTTCAACTATTATTTTTCCACGAACTACACTCAACGATTCTATCTTTACAAACTTTATTTAAAAAAAATATCACGACGTGTAGAAAATTATCCAATTCCTCATAAATATTCAGTTTTTTCCGTATATTTTGGAATTTTTTGTGGGAAAATGTTGACTTCTGTTCTTATGGTCGTCTTCCGCCATCTGTCGGTAAAAAGTCTAAGTAAGGATTGAACATTCTTTTCAGTTCACGCAAAGTTTCAGACATTGGATACTAGATGGCGAAACAACATTGAACTTTGAATTAGAAAATTAACATGTAATTGAAGGTTAACGTTTTCATTGCAATCAATTATGTTGATTGTTTGTTCGAAAATGCTCTTTTCGAAATTACATGTTACTTTCGAAACTTGAAATCTTTTCAACAGAAAATCGAATTAATTTTTTCACACAGTTATCAAACACTAGATGGCGCAACGTGTATCGAAACAATTTTGAATGTTTCATCTTTCATTTTTTCACAAACTACACTTGAATATAACTGGAGTTTTTTCCCAACACCAAATCGTGATTCTTAACACCTCGAATCTGTTTCGATCACCAGGTAATCAACTTCAAAGAAGAATATTAAAACGTGCATAAATCGCGAAATTGTGGTCAAATGTAAGACGAAGTGGCTAATATCCCGATAAAAATTATAACGTGTAAGTAATGACAAAAAAATTAATATTTTCAAATTTATGGAAATGTCGGATCCTAACAACGTCAAAAGTTAGTTTTTATGTAGATGTGATAATTAACGAAAAAGGTGGCATTGCAATGTTCAAAACATTCGCAGACATTAATATTAACAAAAGAGTTTTCATTAAATCATCCGTGCATGGATGCAGAGACACTGTAAAACTGACGAAAACAATGATAACCGTCAACTGTCAATATCATGTCTGGCAAATGTAGGTAAATTGTAAAACACTGTCGGCTGTCTGGTTATCTCTTTCCACTGTTATGAGTATCAATTGATCATCACTATAACATAAGTCTTTGATTAGAAGATAAATGTTAACGAATTGTCATCTGTTCATAGCGGTTGATAGAAAGAGATGTTACATAGAGGGTGTGTGATTTCTATGATAATAAATTGATGACGCATCGTTAAAGTTAAAATAATCGAAGTGTACAAGTAATTTTTCAAAGAGGAGGTTTTCAGGCTATCAATTTTTCTGTAACTCGCCACTAGATGTCGCTGTAGAACAATTTGCTTGAAAGCTCTGTTCTATAACGCTGCTAACGCCTAAGTTCGTTGATTCTGATTCTGTCAAAACATTGGAACAGCAGCGATACAGCAACATAGTACTAGTAACTATAAAATATAATGAATATCTTTTATCAAAAACTGCATTTTGAACACAACAATAATGAACCAGTAATTTGTCATTTACTGTGGCTTTATTTAAAAAAATTCACGACATCTAGACATTTTTATATGCGTTAAAACTACGTATCAAAACATTATTTCTTTCTAAACCTGTCTTTGGTTTTGTATCTCGAGGTTTATTTCTAGAAAGTTTTGTTGGGTAAGAGAATCAAGTTTTCTTGGAAAAACAGTTGTTTTCTCGACAACGTTTCGAATTTAATTTAACCTTGCCGCAAATTTTATAACTATTGTCTTTTTAATGTTGTAAGAAGTGGTAATGAAATTACTCACCGAAAAGGGGTGTTTCCATGTTTAACTGCGACAAAATCCAAAAATCATTCGATATTCTAGATATATGTATATGAAAAATAAAAAAAATGTAGCAAACAAATTTTTTATACCAACTCAACGCAATGAATTATTTACGTACTTCTCTGAGTTGAAATATACAGTATTGAAGCAACCAACATCCCTTCTAGTGTGACTCCATTGTGTTTGACAATATGAATCATTTCACTCAAGTCTTTCAGATAAATATAGTTGGACATTTAGAAAAATGCGCCGATGCTCTTCTTTATGAACAACAAAAGCTGAGGAGTTCGTGATTTTATAAAGTTTCTTTCACAATGTGTCATGTGTTCTGAAATTCGTGTTTTCAGATAACTTCCAGTTTGTCCAACATAGCATTTGGGACAGTTTCCACAGATTAGTTTGTAATTTATTTTAAATTATATATCAAGTGATGTTTTAGTCTTCTGTTCAGAGGAAAAAATATGTTTAAAAATCATTTAAAGGTCGATCAAAGTCGTTTTATTTGCTGAACTTCATTCAGATAGGTTAAAAGAAAAGATGTTCGTCTATCTAATAGTCGTTACCAAGATATTTCTGTCTCAAGTTACAATTTGCTCGATTATTTGGGACAGGAATCGAGGTCAGTCTATTCGAGTGACAAGTAGAACTAGACACACCAAAAAATATTTGGAGAACTCTTCGATAAACAGTATTTTGTTTCAGTGTTTGAAGAAGGAGTCTGGCAGATCCTCGAACCAGTAATGGCAGTCGAAGTGACCGCCCCCGACGAGTTCCAGGGGGCCGTGATGACGCAGCTGAACAAGCGGCACGGCATCATTACTGGCACCGAGGGCACCGAAGGCTGGTTTACCGTCCACGCTGAAGTGCCCCTCAACGAGATGTTCGGCTATGCGGGCGAGCTACGCTCGAGTACTCAGGGCAAAGGAGAGTTTACGATGGAATACAGCAGGTATTCGCCATGCCTGCCCGAAGTGCAAGACCAACTCGTCATGGAGTTCCAGAAGGTCTCGGGGCTTCTGCCGGAGGCGGACAAGAAGAAGAAGAAGAATTGAGAGCACGACTTAGTTAGGTGAACAATTGTGTTGTAGGTTAATTTTTTTGTAAATATTTATTAATAAGAATTTTATTAAAAACGTTTGTTTGTTCTTTGTGCGAGATAATGGCTGTACTCGTTAAACCAGTACGTTGGATTTTCAAATAACTAACAAATGAAAAAGTAGGTAAAGATTAGGTCAACTAATGATTAAAAGAGGGCGTAAAACTGTTATAAATGTAGTTATTTTCAACTACTCTCTGATACAGGGCGGTATGCTCCAGGAACAACGTGTAGATAGTTTCAGCTATTATCCGAAAGATGGCGCAGCATTACCAGAAAATCCCATTTCCTTGAAGGGAATGCCGCGCCATCTCTCGGATAATAGCTGAAACTACCTTCACGTTGTTACTGTGGAGTATTGCCATCTATTAGTGAGTATCAGAAACTAACTATATCGTGTTAATTTCAGATACTCTCTGATAGATGACAGTATGCTTCAAGAATCACGTGTAGGTAGTTTGAGCTATTATCCGAAAGACGGCGCAGCATTCCCTTGAAAATTTTACTTTCTGAATGGAATGCTGCGCCATCCTTCGGATAATAGCTGAAATGGCCTACACGTTGTTTCTGTAGTATACCGCCATCTATCAGAGAGTATCTAAAACTGATTATATCGTATTACTACTAACTACAACTACCATCTAATAGATGGCAGCAAAGGCTTTCATTAAATGAGTTTTTCTCAATCGAAGGTAAATGAAAATGAACATTTTCTCATGCAATTGAGAATTAGATATGTTCACCACTATAGCTATTGTCTGACAAATGGCGCAAAACGGTCATAAAAGTAAAAAATAAATAGTCAACTTCAGATTCCGTCTAGTAGATGGCGGTGTTCTCTGAGAACGAAATAGCTTTAGCTATTATCCGATAGATGGCGCAGCAGTCCCTTCAAAATTCAAATTTTTGAAAGAACTGCGCTATCTTTTGAATAATAGCTGAAATTACTTACATGTTGTTTCTGGAGTATATCGTCATCTGTCAGAAAATATCAGAAACTTATATCGCGTGTCAACTTCAGATTCCGTCTAGTAGATGGAGGTGTAGTCTGGGAACACAATAGTTTCAGCTATTATCCCTAAAATGGCGCAGCATTCCCTTGGAATTTTTAATTTTTTAAAGGAAAACTGCGTCATCTTTCGAATAATAGCTGAAATTACATACACGTTGTTTCAGACGTATACTGCTATCTGAGTATTGTAAAATAAAAGACAAGGCAAATTGTAAAATTAATTTAGGGAAGTATACCTGTATTGATGGTGTACCTATATGGGTGGTGTACTTACATGGTTCACTTGTATAGCATGAATAGCGTTAGCTTAAGAGTTTCCAGATTGATCTTCCTCTTGAAGATGATCACTTGGTGATCGAAACACGTGTCGAGGTGTTAGAAATAACGATTTGATGTTGGAAAAGAACTCCAGTAATATTCATTACTACATCAAAGGTTCAAAACAGTGCATTATCAATTATATCGTCTTCCTACTTAACTACAACTACCGTCTAATAGATGGCAGCATTGGCTTTCATAAAATGACTTTTTTAATCGAATTGAGAATTAGATATGTCTATCACTTTAGCTACTGTCTCACAAATGGCGCAAAACGGCTATAAAAGTAGAAAAGAAATGGTCAAGTTCAGATTCCGTCTAGTAGATGGCGGTGTACTCTGAGAACATAGTTTCAGTTATTCTCCGAAAGATAACTCATTCTCGTCGAAAAGTAAAAACACGGAAGTTACAACTACTGTCTCATAGATGGCGAAATAATAGTTTCAAGAGAGCAAAAAAAATTTGCAGCCATTTCTCCTCATAAATATCAAATTATATTTTCTGAATGAGAGTTCCAAGCTGTTGCCAAAAAGAATTGTTGCATTCGATAGCTCCGAACGCAAAACTTGCAATAGAACAAAAACTCTACCATATTAGTGTGAGAATTATTACAGTTCCGAAACAAAATACTGCTATGACAAAAAAACAACCAAAATAGTATAACTATTTATTAATAGATATTTACACATCTAAAAAAATACATTGCAGGAAAAAATATGATCTTAAATGGTACAATATAGTTCAATCTAGATATACATATATACAATATATCCAATGAGGACATGGCATTACTTCCAACTTATTTATTAAAAAAATAACCAGTGGTCAACAATAAAATCTGTATAAAGAAAACTCGAAACATCTACGTGGGGCGATCTCAATCTCCAAGCCAAGAACTGAACAACGCCCTTCCCGAAACGGTGAAACGGCATGTATTTGCATCAGTTAACCCTAGGTGTGTGTTTTGTGTGTGGGTGTGTCAATGCTCACTTAAATTTACCAGTAATAAGCTCAAGAGATATACGATATTGTCATGTATCGGTAAATAGTAACGATCCGAAGAGAAACGGTAGGAGAAAAAGTGTTTTGTTATATTTAATCGACGGACGATCCGTGCCGGCCACCTCCTATATATCTACAGAGTATCCCTGCAAAGTGAAACCTCGAGTAATCAAGACTCGCCATTCCTCACTACAGACTCACCTCACCACCTTATCCAACACCCCTTTGAGCCTCTGTTCCGTGATGGAAGGCGCCAGTTTCTGTACCAGCTCACAGATGAACATCTCACTGATGCCCGGACTCGTCCTCTCTGCTATTTCGAACGCGCTCTCCAAATCCTCGATGGCGTCGTTAGATTTGTGCGACGCTTCCGCCGATCTTCCGTTGTACTGGTGTTTTTTCTGTAACTGATGACGCAAAATATTATCCGGCTCGAAAGACCAAATACGACAACTTTCACAATAACTATGGTAATAAGCGTAACGGAATTGGACATTTGATGAAAATCCATGACAATGTGAGTTTTTCACTAAAAAGCTTCTACAAGCATGTTTCCAACTCATTAATGCTCTATATACGTAAACAATTTCAACTATACGATTTGGAAAATTCATCAGGAATGCACCCCAAAGAATGTTAGTTCATATGCACTACTGTAGCACTTACTTACCTCTGTTATTATTGGATAAATAAACCCTCCAAGCGCCGGAGGCGATCGACTTTCAATTTTCCCGCTGTACGAATGCTCCCTAGACATCGACTTCCTATTCTGTTTCTTATCCGCCGTCCTGGCGGATTCGCTCGCTCCTCGATGATCCAGCGGACTCAACTCGCGCGAAATCCTCTTCTCTTTTTCTTTAACTTCGCGTTCGCGATCCCTCTCTCTATCTCGCTCCCTTTCCCGTTCGGAATCCTTCTCTCGATCTCGGTCCTTGTCTTTTCTGTTGTCCAACTGAGTTTGGGCGACCGACGAGGATTTGGAAGACTGAAACAGTTGAAACCCTACATTGGAGGTACGTTATTTCGCCCCGGGGAGGTGATGGTAGAGTTGGTGTCAGGTGTGGGATTTCAAGAAGTGTCCGGTGTGTACTGTTATTTCATACTTACAGGTGTCGCTTTGTCTGACCTATAGTGGTTGAGATTGGAGTCCTTGGGCGGCGACTTGCTCAGCGTTGGCCCCGCTGAACCGTTCTGGGCCCTGTTGATGATGGGATTTATTGAGGGCATGTCTTCCAACGGGAGTTTCATGTTGCCTTTCACAGTCATTATCCAAGGATCGTCCAAGTCGCCGTCTTGTTTTGCTTCTTCCCTGGACACATAATAAAAATATATATTTCAGAAAACTGCACAGTACTGGAAATAACGTTTGTAACACTCACGAATCTGAGTTTTCTGATTCAGTTTCGCTCTCCTCGTTCCTCGTACACCTCCACTTCTTGTATCTATCAATCAGGTCTATTAGATAAGAGTTTTTCTTGGCCTTCCTTATGAACGGATACTTCAGGAGTTCTTTAGCAGTGGGCCTCTGAAAAACAATACGCAATCACCATATATCCAAACCACGAAGGCGTCAACACTCACGTTTTCGGGATCTTTGTTCAAGCAAGCCTCCACGAAATCCTTGAACTGTTTGCTGTAGCTGCCTGTCAGTTGCGGAGGATTGTTTTTAGGAATCAAAAAGAGGACCCGCATGGGATGTAGTTCCGAATTGGGTGGTTCGCCCTTGGCCAGTTCGATGGCAGTGATCCCCAAGCTCCATATGTCCGCTTTGGAATCATACGCTGACTGTTTTATAACTTCGGGTGCCATCCAGAAAGGGGTGCCGACAAAAGTGTTTCTTTTACTCGTCGTATTGGTTAGTTGACCAGCGACGCCTGAAAATCAAAGTTCAAATCAGGCAACTAGAACTTACACACTTGGAGAGAAAAAGTTTCAACGTTTTTCAAAAGATCTCTTACCAAAATCAGCAAGCTTGACATCACCCATCTCGCTGAGGAGCACGTTAGCAGCTTTGATGTCCCTGTGCAACTTTCTCTCACTATGCAAATAGTCCAGACCCTTCAAAACCTCCCTGAGGATGATTGCGATGTGCATCTCCTCGAAATTCCCGGCTTTCATAAGGTCCAGCGCCGATCCGCCGCCCAGATATTCCATAATAATCCACAACTTGGTACCCTAGAACGTTTACACGATTAGAAACTGGCTAGAGTTGAGAATATGTACTATTCAATTTAGATTTGCCGGAGTTAATTGATCTTTCAAGTGCTCTACGATGAGCAAACAACTATCTGCTCTTAATATAAGTACAAGGTTGGATATTACTGGAGTTTTTTCCCAACACTAAATCGTTATTTTTACACCTCGACACGTGTTTCGATCACCAAGTGATCATCTTCAAGAGGAAGATAAAACTGTTTTATCTTTCTATGGCCTCCACGCTGGTTTATTACGGCCCTACATCTATCGTGCATCGACAAAATGAGATTGTCAATGTCTTGTCGAGGTACATTTGCCCATTCAGCGATTAAAAGCTCTCTCAATTGAAACGTTGTGTGATTGTTCCCCATATGCGGAGTAATTCTTCGTTGAAGCATGTCCCACACATGCTCGATGGGATTCAGGTCCGGTGATTGTGCTGGCTATGGCAATACATCAACTCCTTCGTTGGTGAGCCAGTCAGTCACTAGACGCGCGACATGTGGACGAGCATTATCGTGCATTAGGTGGAAGTTTTCACCAACAGCACCAGCAAACGG
>WOGN01006210.1:0-12602 GCA_015342105.1 Leptinotarsa texana
GATTCTTCATTTCCTGTGAAATTTGAGTCTTCAAAATTGTTCACTTCGTAAATTTCGATAGGCTCGATGTTAATTGGTTCAAATAGATCTATTATCAATGTCTCATTCGTTTGGTTTATTATTGTTCTTAGAGCCTTTCCGTCATCAACTGTAACGTATGCTGCTGGCATTTCAAACTCTTGAAATTTGTTGTAGCTTATAATTCCTTCTTTTAGTGGTTTGTTGACTGGTATCTCCACAATATGTTCAGTTCGGGAAAGAAATTCCATATGGAAAATTGATGTTTTCGACTTCGAAGTGGAATGGTTGCTTCTTTGGTTAGCAGCTCGTTCCTGTCTAAGTTAATTTATATTCCAATGTTTCACAGCAAATCTAATAAGTCTATTCCAATGAGTCCATCGTATTTAGGGTTGAAATCGAAAATAAAGAATTTTTGGCAAAGATGAGGTCTTCTGAAAATTTTTGGTAGAGGTATAATTATGCTTTAGTGGTGTGTGGAAATATTGTAGGCTGATTGTATCTGGAAATGATACTCTTGAATATGCTGTGGGTAATATGTGTAAGCCGAGTTTTTATTAATGAGAGTTTTTGTTGAGCCAGTGTCTATCATGAATTTCAAATTATTTTCAGGAAAAATAATGTACGGTAGTTTGGAAATAGATGTGGCGTTAATCTCTACTAAGTCATTGATTTGTCCTGTTGGGTGATACGAAAATTTTGGCATATTTCCAATTCATGTCCAGGAATTAGTTGTTCCTGTGTTTCTAGAAAATTTTGGTACAGCTGATAATTTCCTTCTTCTTGTTGAACGATTGAGTGGCATTAATTGTATCCATAATCTATATTTTCATTGGCATATTCTGCCTCTTCTGAGAAATATAGTTCTTCAGGCACGAATGTTAGTTCAGGTTTAGGCTGTGTTTTCTCTGAAAAATTTTTTGATGACGTGTCCATTGATGTTGGTCTGGATGCTTGGGGAAATGGATTTGGTTGAAAAACATCCCATTGGGTAGGTGTGCTTTATTGGTTACTTGATTTGTGGTATGAAAAGTCCAATTGGTCTCTGACCAATAATCTGGCGGTTTTGCGAAAATCCTGGAGTTGGACGAATCACTGGATTTCTTGGTTGTGAGCTGGTGGATAGTAGTGTGTGAGTTTCCCCCTTTTTTGTTATACACTTGTATGAAAGTATTGGTTTTGTTTCGCGTATCTGAAACATTTTCTTCACTTAAAAAGCTGTTTCAATATTTTGGGTAGTTCCTTCAATCCTGTGAAGAGAGGTTTCAATGTGAGACTATCATATAAGCTGGTTTTGACAACCCGAACTTGTGCATCAGGTTCGTTGCAAGCAAGGTTTGAAAGAAGAAGGCTTCTTATATCTTGACATCGAGAACCATATTGTCGTGGTGACTCGTTATTTTCTTGTTTCAAAAGCATAAGGTCTCGAAGCAGTGAATTTTCGTCTCTTTGATCGGCAAAATTTCGTTGAAGTAGGTTTCGAAGGTCTGCCCAATATGTTATTTTCCTTGCTCCAGTTATAGTTTTTGCTCTTTCTGTGAGTTTGTTTTTTATGCAGGTTATCAAAAACTTATTGATGAAGGCTGCTGGGTCCTCTCTTTTATAAAATTGGTTCACTATGAGGTCATATACTTCAATAAAATCTGCTAGCGCTGCTGGTTTCCCTTCAAATTTTGGGATGGCATCCAAATAACTTGTTTAAAAAGCGGTCATTTTGTCGGGTTGTTCCTGGTTATGTTATTATTTTCAGATAATTCGTTATGAAGATTGATATTCGAAATCAAATTTGCGAGATAATCCATTTCAGACATAAAAAATGAATATAAGAGGTGTCACTGTTAAGGATTATTGGGATAAATCACTCACAATAAATTTTGTAGTATCCTCATTGGTCCAGATGTTTCTGAAGTGGTAACCCAAAAATTGTCAGTAGGAGACTGACCCAGAATCGCTAACACTCAAATACTGCTACTGGAGATGAAATCAATTGAGTGTTCCTGGTATTTCAACAGGTTGATTCTCACTGATAGTCCAATGATAATCCAATGAACTGATTAGCTCTGATAATCCAATAAATTTGTTGGCACTGATAATCTAGAGTTTTCTTATCACTATGTTCAAATTTTTCACTTGAATGTTTGATGTTTGTTCAGTTATCAAAAGTGATTGGAAATAACTTTGATGATTTTGTTCGAAATTTTCCGGTTCGCGGATATAGCAATGAATTATTGTCGATTTTTATATCAACGGGCCACTACTATCCTACTGACTGCGCCAATTAGGTTTGGGAGCTTCCGAAATTGATTTTCACCACCATCCAACTGACTGCGCCAATTAAGTTTGGGAGCTTCCGAAATTGATTTTTAAAAATAAAACTTTTTCTGAAAGACTCAAAGTTGAGTAACGATTTTATTTTATTAGTAATGTCTGTTGTTTGTGTGCAAAGGACCACCCTTGTTCGGTACAAGATATGAAACGTGAACGTTTAACTATAACTATTTTAATGTATTGCAGATGTGCATCTTACAATGTGCGGTAACAGACTGACTCTTGAGACTTATCTCTGTTTAAGTTTGCTTGCCAAAGGCAAAGCCAAGGGTAGTGATTGGGAATTGATGAAGTTGACAAGGATGCCATTTCCCTTTGGCACAATAAGAGGAATATGAAATAAAATGATTGTACATATGAGCACGATTGTACTCTATCGAATTCTTCACAACCTAATTCAATTTTATGTTGACGTATTTCTAATCCAATTTTATTATTGGGAGAAAGTTTGAAAACGCGTTATTTGAGCCTTCACCTTTCCACGTGTTATAATTCTCGTATTTCTTTTTCAATTGCGTCCATTATGTTTCAATATGAACAGTTGACTATAAGTCGAACAAAAAAATATACGTAGACCCAAATCGGGCAAGTTGTATGAATGAAGAAAACGAAAGGATAAAACTCACTGCTTAGGTGAGCACCCTGACCGCTGCTGGTGCGTCCTTTGTCTGAATGTTGAAGTGTTGGTTGCGTACTTCTTGATACGATTCGGCTGATATTCGGGATGATTTCAACGAGATTTTCTATGCTGGGGTGTTTGCTTGATACTGGAACTATCCGGTTTGACTGGAGCAAAACGCTCCGGAACAAACATTAAACTAAAGGAATACTCATTTTCAGTAACAGATAAAAATAATGAAAGATTATGTCAGTATTGTAAACAAAGCCATTTCATTTATAAATGCGACAAGTTCACCAAACTGCGTTGGAGAAAAATACAATGAAGTTAAGTGATTATGATTGTGTACCAACTGTCTTAGACCCGGACATTTTAAATCGGATTGTAGATCAGGAAACAGTAAACGTTGCGCCTCAAACTACAATACGCTAATTCATAACGACAGACATCGGACACAAAACTCGAATACTCATACTCACACACGTGCAAACAATAATCAACAAGAAATAAATCTTATGAAGAAACGTAAATACCGATCGTAGGTATAAATCAGAAGGAAATAACAATAACGGATAGAACGAATACAACCATCCGGGAACGATTCGCATCAGTCGAACACAAGTTAATGAGTAGACGAGTTGACGTTCTTGGTCTTATCTACGATTACTGAAAAAATTCCTTTCACAGAGTTCAATGAAGGTTCATTGCAAATACCATCAGGCATGGCCCTAGCTGATCCCGATTTCAAGAAACCTCAAAAAATATTGATGTTCTCCTGGGTGCTAACATATGTTATGAACTTCTAGGTCCAAATCAAATTGAACTTGGTAAAAATAGGCCGTTATTACAGAAAATCGCGTTAGGATGGATAGTTACGGGTTTGGTCAATTTAAGCAAATATGCAACTCGGAAGGTAGTTTGTAATATCGCACGCGAAATATCAAATGAAATGCATGATGAATCGGTAATGCAATTTTGGAAAATGAAAGAAATTACACACAAAATAATATTCACAAATGGAGAACAATATTGCGAGAATTATTTTGAGAAAACTACGAGTCGAACTTTGGATGGTAGATTCATGGTTAGATTTCCTTTTTCAGAACATGTCATGAAATTTGGTGAGTCAGGATCACTAGCATTGAAAGGTCTCCATTCGGTTGAGAATAAGTTCAAGAGGAACGAACATTTAAAAGAGTCTAATACGGATTTCATGAAACAATATGAGTCAATGAATCACATAAATTTCTTGAAAAAACTTTGATGGACACATGAACCAACCATTTTATATTCTACCTCATCACGCAGTAATGAAACTCAGCAGAGTTGTATTCGACGGATCGACCCAAACCAGTGCCGGCACGTCACTGAATGACTTATTACTAGTAGGTCACAATATACAAGACGATCTTTCCTCTATCGTAACCAGGCTACGGTTACTAAAATATATTCTAAGCGCAGACATTAAAGTGATGTGCCTGCAAATAATCATACATCAGCAAATAATATGGCGTTATAATGACTCAAAGCCGGTAAAATTATACAACACAGTATCTCAACACAGTGACATACGGAACAATATCAGCCAGTTATCTTGCTACGAAGGTTTTGCAGCAACTTTCATATGACTTTCAAGAGAAACTTCCGCGGACATGCTCAATAATCAGACATTCATTCTATATGAACGACTTACTAACAAGTATCGACACGGTTGAAGAAGCTCTAGAAATTTATCGTGAAGTAACTGACATTTTAAATAGCGCAAAGCGTCCATTGAGAAAATGGTTCTCGAATGAAAAATCAGTATTAGATTCACTTTTAGGAGACGGAAAAAACGATGATAAATTGAATCAATTTTATGACAGTAACGAATTGAAAACTTTAGGAATCGCGTGGAACACGAAAACAGACACATTAAGTTACGCATTAGACATACAATTTGATAATCACGTCATGACGAAGCGTTCAGTTTCAGCAACGGTCTCAAGAATTTTTGACCCCTTACGTCTCATAGGACCAGTCATAATACAAGCAAAACTGTCCATGCGAAAGCTATGAAAACAAGATATATCTTGGAATGAACCATTATACTCATATATGACGAACCATTGTACTTAATTTTTACAGCAATTACATGCTATTAATGACATTCATATAGTTAGACACGTAGTTTGTGGAAACCCGAGGATTATTGAACTGCACGGTTTCAGTGATGCTTCGGAAAGGGCATCCGACTCGAAGGACCAAAATGTTGTTTGTGTGCGAAGGACCACCCTTGTTAGGGTCGAGTAGTGAAACGTGAACGTGTAACTATAACTATTTTAATGTATTGCAAATGTGCATCTTACAATGTGCGGTAAGAGAGTGACCCTTGAGACTTATCTCTGTTTAAGTTCGCTTATCAAGGGCACAGCCAAGGATAGCGATTGGGAATTGACGAGGTTGACAATGTTGCCATTTCCCTTGGGCACAATAAGAGGAATACAAAATAAAATGATTGTACAATGTCAAAGCCAAAGGTACAATTATAACAATTGAACTGAAACAGAGAAAAACTCATATTCATAATATCGGGTTAGCTTGGGTAGAATTGCAGCGTCTATTGAATTTCTGGTATCCAACGTGAGATAATATAAATGCACTCCGGGAAATGGCCTTGGCTATATCCATAACATGGTTTGTCCATATATAACAAGCGTGATAGGTTCAATTTTGATATAATTTTTATGATATTGATTCGAATTGTATGGTGTATCTCATGTATTCGATGATTTCGTATCCGTCTAAATGGTATAAAAACTTTCCAATTACCACAATACATATGAATATTACTTCAGACATTGTGATGAATATGAAAATCATCCTCAAGAGATAGAGATATATCATCGCGGAATTTTTTGAGACCTTTGAAAGAAAATAATATGTTATGAATTGTTTCTTGTATCTCAAAGGGACTAGGCAGCATTTTCTAAGAAAACTCTGGCAAGAAGCACCACCGCTTCGACTTCTCAAGGATATCATCATTTTATTTGAATCAGTCCACACATATTATATCAATAAACTATTCTAGAATTCCGTCCATTGGTGGAAACATCATGAAAATCCGTATGATGATTTTCTAAAACTGTTCTGACAGATAGAGAGTTGGTGGAGAACTTTGCTAGATAGTATGTAATGATGATATAGCTACAATAACTATCGATCACGATGATCTTGGAAATCTATACTAATATAAATGGGAAAGTTTGTGAGGATGGTTGTTTGTTTGTGGCTCTTTCACGTCTAAACCACTGAACGGATTCAGATGAAACTTTACATCAGAATAACATATAGGCTACAATTCACAAAGGTTTTGTCGGAAAAATTCCTGCTCCATGGGAGCTATCTAGGCGTGCGCTACCTATACCTTTGAAGTTACATCAAGATAATGTACCCTAAGATCACTTATCTTAAATAGTTCTACATTATGTGGTAGTTACTATATGCAAAATACTGAGCTATGATCTGTCAAATTCTTATAGTAATTGATACAATTTTCGTTTTAGGTGTTTAATATAGATGAACTTTGTCGTTTATACTAAGTTATTCTGAAGAATCGTTTGAAAATTATCACGATAAAATTTACTAGATGCAAAGTGATGAATCATTATGCATTGTCTACCGTAAGACGACGTGTGACTATGCGTGGGGGTGAGGCGGTCTAAGCAATGAAACGTCATCACCGAGAACGCAACCCGAAAGTGGGCAGACGTGTGACGTTCGATGGTTGTGTTGGTTTTCGAATCACTTCATAGGTAACATAATCCGACATTTTGAAGTTATTCATTACTCAGTTCAGTTGGCATGTTTTTTCAGTTGTTGTATTATGAATTATCAGCTGCTGCCCGCTCTTATATTAACGTACAGCCGAAGCTACGGAACTAAGAATATTGAAATATGCAGGTAGGTTCTTTGTATAGCGTAAATAAGCATCATGAAAGGGAATCAGGGGTTCAAAGATTGTATTGAATTTCGTCAGTTCTGAAGTTGGAAACCTGATGTTTTGGGTTCATAAAAAAATATTGTAACTATTTTTTGGAATGTTCTGTCACGAAACTTAATGTGAAAAACTGAATTCTACGCGAGCAAAAACTGGTATATTCATAAACTTTCATCAAAAGTTTAGTCTGTTTAGTGTATAGCGTAGTGTCTACTTAATAGCCACCTTAGAGAAAATATAAAAAGGATGAAATCAACAACAAATTGTACAAAAAATATTTAAAAATGAAATATTCCATGACATATTGGATATGAAGCGAATTATGTGTTGGAAATCGAAAACTCAGTTTTAAAAAGAATATCGATTTCACATAAGACTCAAGAAAGCGTTCATTATTTTCGAGAACAGTACAAAGAATGGATATTTATTAAGACAATCATTGAAAGATTTGAAATAAAATGAGATTGCAAAGTTTGGGGTCCTCTAGATAAGGCACGTTTTTTAATATTTCGTCCCTCCTCAGGCTGAAAATAGGAGTTATTTTTGGAAGTTGTGGTTTCTGAGGATTCACTGGCCTTTTGGTTCTTCTTGAATATTTTTTGGAGATACTGCTTCAATATCGGCAGGCTGAGCAGTATCACGATAACGATGATTACAAATATTATAGTTCCAAAAATAGGTGTTGCAAGATCATGATTTTCTTGCGATTGAATCGGCTTCAGTTGATTGGCTATTCTGTCTGTCTGGTACAGTTCATCAAGGTTGATTTTGGTGAAATTTGGGGTTGTCGTAGAATTTTAGAGTTTTCCAGTCCGTCATTTCCAATTTGGGTAAAATCATGGGTTTTCCTTATTGGATATAAATGTCTTTCACATATTTTGTATCATGGATTTGGATTTGGCATGATTGTGAGATTCTGAATTGATTTCTAGGTATTGATCTGTTTTACATTTGGAATAAAGACGTTCTTCTTTGAAAGGGATTATCAATACTCGATTTTATGTTATTTGTTGGACAATGGGATCTTGCACGTTGATTTCCAAAATGTGGCATTTCTCTGAGGCTTTTGCTTCAAAAAGATGAAATGTGCAGTTATCCGGTGAAGCGAAGTTCTTCGGGCAGTAATATGTGTTTTCTAGGAATGAGCAATCTTCTTTTTCGAACTGGATATACTTCTGGTTCTGTGCCTAATATGGGTATTTGGGGAAAGATAATGGGATATACCTGATAGAATTCAAAAAATTTGTGTCTAACAATAGGTATGTGTATTGCAAAGATCAATTTGGTTATAACGAAACTGACTTGCGTTGTTTAAAATTATTAATACGTGAGTGTATTCGTAAAATTTGGAGCTTGATTTTGGTTATATATTTTCATTAAATATGTCGCCGTCTCCTGAAGTTCAGTAGTAGATACTATTGAATTATGCAAAGTGTTCAGTTCAGAAAACATAATGGCATCTATGGTATTTATCAAATTCTGACAGTTCATTTTAATAATGTCCCTTGAAAACTAAGGTAATATTCCAAACAGTGCAATAATTTGAGTGAGGAATTTTTGAAAGTATTTCGGATAGTTAAGGAAAATATTTCCGATAGTTGGGGGTTTTTGAAGTATAGGGCGTGATGCTGTTTGTTGTTCAAATATTCACTTGCAAAAGTTTAATTTGATTTTCGAGTTCGAATGGTCAAATAAATATGGTGAGACATTTTAAAAACGTCGATGTGAATATGTTCGAATGATTTGGATGCAGTGGAGGTCAAATTGAACTTAATGGCAGGGGGATCTCTGACATATTTGTTTTTTAGACATGTTTCACAATTATTGATATAATTCTCTATATCTAATGATATATTAGGCCAATAATATCGTGAACTTAATGACATTTTCACTGCGTTCATTTCTCTGTGAACGGATTTGTATATGTGATAATACTCTAGCTTTTGCTTTTGTTCCTTCACAGTTTCTACGTCAGTCAAAAATTTTATACAATGCAATAATTTGAGAGAGGAATTTTTGAAAGTATTTTGGATAGTAACGGAAAATATTTCCGATAGTTGTGGGTTTTTGAAATACAGGGCGTGATGCTGTTTGGGGTTCACATATTCGCTTGCAAAAGTTTCAATTTGATTTTCGAGTTCGACTTTTGGAAAAGTGACGTATAGTCGGAAATTTTCGAAGACTTTTTCCCATCTAACTTTGTTTCTGTCTATGTCTCCAACGTTCATAACTTGCTGATTTTTATATGTATTTAAAGATCGGTCTACTATAGGTATTGTAGGGTTTTCGGCAGAAGTATGTACCGTTTACAAGTCCACCTCTGGTTCGGGGTTGACTTTGGATGCAGGTTTTACTAATATGTTAGAAATAATATTAACTCTTGGTTTTTCAGCATTTGACAGCAGAGTATCTCATAGTGATGAATTTTATGAGAAATCCGTGATATTCTAGTTTTTTTTCTATTACTTGATCAATGTCGTCCAAATCAACATCGGTTGACACTGTTTCTACTGCATTCATGTCAAAATTAGGTGAGTACCTAGAGAGAGCGTCAGCTACTTGATTATTTTTTTCATTTTTGAATTTGATGACATAATCAAACTCTTCCAATTTTAGGCGCCATCTCACAAGTCTGGAGCTTGGTTCCTTTGACGAAAACAGTCATTTCAGGGGTTTGTGATCTGTATAAATCAGAAATTTCCTACCAAAGACTCTTTGGAAAAGAGATACGCTCGGAAATATTTACAGCCAAAAACTATCACGAACAGGTCTTTCTCTATAGTAGAATATTTTTTTTCAACAGAGTGTGTGCTAGATGCACAGCAAATGGGATGACCATTTTCAGACAAGATGCTACCCCATGCATATTCAGAGGTATCGGTAGAGTTCGAAATCTTTTTTAGAGTCTGGGTAAGCTAATACGGGTTCTGAAATCAGAATATTTTTACACTTTTCAAAACATTCCTTGAACTCCTTGGTATGTTCGACTTCATTGTTTTTTTTTCAGACATGAATTCATGGGTTTGTAATATTAACGAGATCTTTCATAAGTTTCCGATAGTATCCAAGAAGGCCAAGAAATGATTTGATTTCCTTCTGGGTTCAAAGTATGGGAAAAAATTTTATCTTTTCAATTTTAATAGTATTTGGTTTTATTCAATCTTTTGTGACTATATGGCCTAGAAAGTCAACGTTTTTGCGTAGAAATTCGCATTTATCTAGTTGGATTTTCAATTCAGCTGTAAGAGTTTGTATGTTCGAAAATTTCATCGTTTGTTCTAATTATATGTAAATTGTTGTTTAATGTTATGGTAAGGGATTGATCTCTATAATTTTGAATTTCAATAGGTGCTTGTCCGTTTTTTGCTGAAGTTAGAGTTCATGGTATAACAAGTTTTCCTAAATAACTTTTTTTAATCAAAATGTCTCCTCCTGAAATAGTAACCGGTAACCTTTTTACAATTTTTTTTGGGGCCTACTGGGAAGCTGAAGTTACTGTCGAAGTTACTGTTCGATATTTGAGAGGAATTTCTACATGTTCCCCAATCAATCGGTTATTTGTGAGATCAATAGTAAGATTCATGAATTTCACTAGTTCGGACTTCCACTGTCTAATATGTAAAATGATTTGAAATCCCCAAAACAACTGAAAAAGAAGAATTAAAAATAAATAGCTGAAAATAATTTTTTTTTCAAATAGCTGAGAATAACAATTTCTTAATTTTTCTTTTTCAGTTGTTTCGAAGACTTCAAATCATTTTACATATTAGACAATGGAAGTCCGAACTAGTGAAATTAATCATGAAACATTGTCAATTACCTTCAAATAAACATTAAGATTCATATTGATCAGATAATTCAAACCAATCACACCATCGAAAAAATCGTGAAAATCATATAAAATGAAATCAATTTCCTAATTACTATTAAATTCAGGAAAACACGGGACAAGTGCTCCATATCTGATGTTTTTCCTACTTAAAGTTGTTTTTAAAATAGTTTTCGAATGGTAAATTTTGTTTGAACATAAATTTTCTATTATTGTTGGTCGATCAAGAGTTTCGATTTGGGATTTTGAATTTCATTTGTAAGGAAGGGCGTTGTTTGAGAAGACATTGAATTCTTCTATGTCAGGTTTTCGCCTTGTTTGTCAGAGTGAAAATTTTGGTCTCGGTCATTATCAAATTCTATATTTTCGTATTAGTATTTCGGTATTAGAATCGTAAAAATTATGATATTGATCATGTTGATACTTAGGTGGGAGATATAAATTTTCATTAGGGTAGGAAGGGTCTGACACAAATTGATTGTCATATTCGTCAGAATGTAATTCTTCAAAAACAATGTTTGGACTCCTACGTTGTTGCCCATTTGAATTTATATTAGTATTTCCGAAATTTTTAAATCTATGATTTTGAAACTGTCGGTTTCTTGATGCTACATTTGAATTTCTCGAGGTTGTCGACATTGGTTCGGGTTTATGTAACCAGTTTTGTGGTATTTGATTAGGGGGGTCCTTAGAAGTCTAGCTTGAACTGGTATAGGCTGATTTGGCCAAACTGGTTTTAACTATATTATGACTGCAAAAGGTTGAAATTTACAGAGAATAGGGAGCATTGCTGAAAGTGGGGTTAGTGATTGAAGTAATATTGGTTATTGGAATTATGACCTTGTGAATTATTATCAAATTGTTATTTAGGAAACAAATTAGTCCTGAGAGTTGTATTATTCCTTATTTCGTTTGAACTTCCGTACCTTCTTTCAAAATTTTAAAATTCATTCGCATACGCCATTGCGTCTTCCAGTGAAGCTGTTTTTTTAATATGCATATTATTTTTCAGGATACTAGTACAACCTGTAAGAAAGGTACTCAGTGCTCTTTTTATCATAGTGAATAATATGACATAATTTTTCGGTTTGATTGAAGGTGGTTGACAATGTTCCGTGGTGTATTTCATTAGTTTGGACTTCTATTGGCTAATATAATATAAATTGATTTGAAATCCCTGAAAGAATCTGTGAAAAAATCAAAAAAATTACCCGAAAAATAACAATTTCATCAAACAAAAAAATGAAATTAAAAAGAAATAACATACAATCAACAACCAAGGGAAATAAAATGAAAAATTGAAATATTAATACAAACCTTTACGATAAACTATTTATTGTTTAAGTTTGGAAATATCCATGTAGGACGAAACTGCAGTAACGTTAGTTACAAATAAAAGTGATGAAAAATATAGAAATTTCCATTTCTCTTTTCAGAATGAATATTTATCAAGACAATTATCAAAAGATTTAAAATATAATGAGTTTGCAAAGTCTCGGGCACGTTTCTTGATATCTGGTACCACGTAACTAGAGTCACTTTCTTGAAGTCACAATATGATCGTCATATAACAAGTTATGTCAATCTCAACCATAGAAATCTATATTTTTTTGGGAAAGAAAGTTTTTGGTATTCTACTACTCCATCTTGATAAAGAAAAATGTGGGAATCTGCCAAATAAAAGAAGGAAGTAAAAAAGTAACTTTACACATAGATATGTAGATCATGCAAAGAGGTTACTTTCAGACACAATTATACGAAAGAAAAATTCTTTCGAAACAAATATGAATACTGACATCGATGTTTCGGCTTAAGATACTTGGCTTAGG
>WOGN01006211.1:0-12601 GCA_015342105.1 Leptinotarsa texana
GATTTACTTCCTTCCTTTCTTTGGAAGATTCCCTCATCCTTCTTTTTTGTATCAAGATGAAGTAGTAGAAAGCCAAAAACTTTCTTTCCCAAAAATTAATCATTCCTAAAAAATATAACTCCTTCAATTCAAATAAGAAACTTATGTAGGTACAATTTTTATTTATGTATTTATTTTTTTCTTCCTCCTATGAAAGATTCCTTTTTTTATTGATGGAAATATAGATGAATGAAAATGAGGTTTTTCCCAATGATTCAAACTTTTATAATTTTCACATTTCATTGTAGTTAATCATGAAATGGAGTCATGAAATAAATTACAACATCAACAAAGAAAATATAAAAGGGAAATGTTTCATTATGGCCCTTAAGAAAAATGATCAGAAAATTGTAAACATATAAAGATATATGGATGTAGTTCATGAACCAAACTTTTACTTCATTGAAGTAATAACTTTTGTTTGAAGTAAAAGGTAAAGTATAAGTTTGATTTAATCAGCCAATGGTCCTGAAATATCAGGAATATGCGTGAAATTTTTCAAAGTTTCAAGCCGGAATAAGATACACAGAAAAGTAAATGTAGTAAATACTTGTACCAAGTATCCCAATGCTTGATAAAAAGTTCCTTTCCAACTTCCGCAATATAGACTATACAAGTTGAATATGAGAACTTACTAAATCTAGTTGTGTTTGCTGTTTAACGGACATTATTTCGAGAAGTTTGCATACATATATAACTTGTTCACTATTTACTTCAAATACAAACTACAAATGGCGAAAGCAATTGAACTAGAAATTTGAAAAATAATTGAAAAACGGGCGACGATGCGTGGTGTGCAAAACTTCATCTTTGCACTTGACAGCCAACATTGTGAACGTCGAAAGGATAGCCGGTTTATTAGTGAAAGTCTGACGTCACTAATGGTACCTATTTTATAAAATACATGGGACTAGTTACATTAGGTCTAGAATGAAAGAATTACCAAAATAAATAATATATTCGACTTAGTGAAGAGCTGTATTCAGCAATGTTAAATGCTATTTCACAGTCAACCAATGGAAATCAAATTTGTTTTGAATGGGCCAATGAATGGATTCAACTTCGAATGCCCATAAGTGTTGTTTGAAGAAAAAGAAGTCAGAATTTTTATCGACGGAATGTGTTATATGTCACATGTTACGATATATTCTCAGAAATGAATGAAAATATACTCAACTCATTTCCGGGATCAACATTTTTTGACTGATGAGGATTTTATTAGATTTGTTCCTAACAAAATGCCAGTTTCGAAGTGGAAAGTCGTCATTCAGGTTGGAGCCTGACTCCCTTACCCTTTGAACTGAAATTTGCCAGAAGGACAAACGGGTCATAACTGATGGTGGGTGTTGATGGTATGGCGGCATGAATGTCCTCAGACATCAGTACCGCCCTTCACGGTGAACCCCTGCCTGGCTGGGGTGAGTTAGATGAAAAAGTTGTTCATTTTTCAGTGGAGGATACTCCAGCATCCCATCTAAAGAGCGTTGATTTATTAATTCGAACTAAGTATTCCATAGCTGTCTATGAGTGGGGCCATCTGTTGTAACTTCGGTATAAAATAGAAAGATTTGATTGAATTTTCAATAACTCTACTTCTAGTTTTCCAATGTGGCCTTATCCATATTATTTCAACAAACTATATAGTATACTTTTAGGAATCGGTCCACCATCGTTATTCATATTATTATGTTTACTTATTTCTACACTCTCGTGTAGAAAGCAGCACTTGGAAAGCTGTGTACTCGTTCCGCCTGAATGCGTCGACCATCTACACAAGTCGTATAAAAGCCCCCACAACGATCTCGAGGGCAGAATATCAGGGTCAACCTAATTTTTCAAGGCCAACCACACGATCAAGGTCATATTGCACGAGCATAGATCAACGCCGTGAAACGTCTTTCAAGGTCAAACCTCATGGTTACATACCGAAGACAGACCCGAATCTCAAGGTCAACGCTCGTGTTCAAGGTCATATGGCCTGGCACATAACTCAATATCATGTGACGTCATTCAATGTCAAGTGGTGGGGGAGGTCGTCAAACGGCCTTGGGACACTACTGAACTGTTTAGAGGAATCGAAAAAATTAATATATAAATATTTCTTGAGAAAAATTGAAATTCACCTTATTTTTTGAACAAACTTCGTATATACTAATAACTGAAAAAACAACATTGTTTTGTACAGAAGTAAGACATGTCATTAAACTGAAAAAACTTTTTTTATTGCAAGAAAATTATGTGGTGGTGGAGGACGCTGAAATAAAACACGGATGAAATTTTTAACAGTATTTATTTTAACGTTTATTTGCACTGAGCAGTAATACGAAGCTAGCTTACGAAATCTCGCCGACAGTTTAACTGGATGACGAAAATTTAGAATAAAATTTGAAATAAAGAGTTAATAAAGTATTTGTGCAACAACTACAGCATATACATTTATACATACGTGCGAAACGAACATACATACACCTATATTCAAAACTGGTTTGGAGAAATTTCTGATTTCGCTACGGAAACACAAAATTTTGTCATATGTATGTTCACGTCACACATATCAATCAATACATATATTAAAAAATAGAAAATGGAAAATATAACGAGTGTTATCTTTTCATTACACAATACTAAATAATCAGCACATTTTTTTATTTATTTACAAATTGGTTCACCTAAAATTAATATAAGAGAACGTACTGGGTGTTCCCGAAATGTATTGTTTGAATTTCAGCAGCTCAAAACCGATGGCCCTGTTTCTGGAAATAGTTTCTAGTTGCACTAATTGTGTTCACGAAGTAGAAAATATATTTTCTATCTCTGTAAGCCCCCAGAAGCACAGGGAATATTTCAGGAGCACCCAGTACCACAATAAATACCGACAGGAAACAGTACATTATATTTTTCAGGAAAAGTCAACTTCCTCTGGCAAAAAATTTCGTTCATTAATAATATTCACATAATATTTTCTTACATCTTAAAATTAGGGTTCAACCTAGTTTTAGCATAAATATGTATAGATTACAGTAAATCGCTTGAACATTAAATATAAGAATTATTTTACTTTGGCATGTTGAATTGATAAAGACTACCTTCCTTAGATGACTATCTGAATCATGTCTCCCTCCTTGACTCATTTTTTTTAACAAATTTTTTCAATAGTTACAATTAGCTTTATCAACGATATAAATTCAAATAAAAACAAAAACGCTACTATAACACTACTAAAGACCTCTTTCTGTGTGATCGCCAAGAAAATACTGCCTTCGCGACCCGATTAACATTTTACAATAACTATTTTTGCGAGGATTCAAGTCAACTTTGATCTTTGTATGTTTGATGCCACACATCCGTAATGAATCCCTTGATGTTTGGATAATCAAGCGCTGACATGTATACATTATCCAATGCTGATGGATCGACAAATCCAAGTAAATGAGTTATGAGGGGTTGAGATTGTGTTGGAGCGGAACCCGATGTACACAAACCTCAACTGAATTATCGGCATAAAAGGAAATTTTAGACGTGGCATCAAAGTTGTTATTGCACAATTCCATAAAATGCAAGTGTTGAAAAGCTCACAAACTACAGTAGGTGTCGAAAAATTAAAATAAATAAAATATAGGTAAATATAATAACACTCGGCAATGTGATTTTTGTAACTATCATTTGGGAATGAGAGAAAAATTCAGTTCTCCTGATGTGTGTTTTTTTTTGGACGAACCATCGATAATTCGATTTCTACCTCAAACTTTTATTCAATCGACCTGAAAGAGTTCTAGGAAATGCTTCAGATTCTTTATACAACACAAGAAAGTATCACAATTATATTTTCGCTCTCTTGAAATAAAAATTAGTGGCTAACAATTATCCAATTGATAATACTATTGAAGCAATAGTACTTGCTGAAAATATGCCATACGCATAAGCGGTAACTGTATAATGTATACCAACTGACAAAGAAAGGTAAACACTCTTTCAATATTTCAATAATATTTTGCATGTGTATGTATGTTGACGCCAGTAAAAAGCCAGTAAAATTTCAGCCGTATCGGAAACTATTCTGACCAGTTTTTTAACCTTTTTTTTTGTGTGAGCATCTACCATTTCTGCAATTTTTATTCTTATTAATGCTTCAACTGGTAAAGAGTTTGTTGTAAAGTGTTTCGTATTGTTAACACTATGCCTTGAATGCGAAGATTTCGTAGTATTCCTCAACTCAGTGATTTTGAGAGAGGACGAATTGTTGGCTTACGTGAGGCAGGTTTTTCAGTTAGGAAAATTTCAAGACCCAATCGATCTTTGCGTTCTATTCTAAGATGTTATCAGGCATGGACCCAAGAAGGCCAAGAACACAGAGCTAGGGGTACCAGTCGTCGCAGGGGAACAACAGCGTTTTTGTTTGGGTATTCACGATGGACGAACAAAAGTAAGAAGGCGTCGTGGAGAAAGATGAGATCACCAGTTTGATGTGGAGAGGTATGTTCACCATATAATGTTGGTTTAATGATATAGGGTGCAACTGCATATGATAGCAGGACACCTTCAGTCTTTATTAGAGGCGATATGACGGCTCTTAGTTACATTCACGAAGTAATGGATCCTCACATCCTTCCATATCTTGAGACCATCGAGAACCCCATATTTCAACAAGACCACGCTAGACCGCATGTGGCTAGGGTAACTCTAGACTTCATCAGCATGAGATTAACCGCTTACCATGGCCACCTAGATCGCCCGATCTTTCACCGATCGAACATGTGTGGAATATTCTTGGTCGCAGACTGCTGAATTTACAACAGCCCCCAGACTTTGGCAGTACTTAGACATGAGTTAGAAGTAGGGTGGAATGAGATATCCCAACAGGATATCGACCAACTTATCAGGACAATGCCCAGACGTATCCACGAGTGTATAAGACATCGAGGATCTGCAACACACTACTGAACTTGACTAGTTTCACGATCATCCAATTTTTCTGAAAACTTACTCGTTTGTTTGCTCTTATCTGTATGTAAGTAAGTACAAAATTATTAAAATATTTTCAATATAAATGGGTGTTCACCTTTCTTTGTCACAATACTGGTTTCTTTTTATATTCAGAACTGTGAGTCAAATTTCAGCCATCAACTCTGGTGTTTATTGAGGATCATCAAAGTGAAAAACAATGAACACGCAATAAAAAATGAAATCCTCATTATACTACGCCCTTCCAGTTTGAATGTTCAACATTTCAAAACAGTAATATAACAATAAACTGAAATTCGATTATTGATTAACAAAATTTTTAAAAAGTTGTCTTCTGGTATGCAGTTAATATGATATTGATACACTTAGGGTATTCTACAGCTGAAATTGTGGATCACTCTGTATTTGAAACTCACATGAAAAATTCCTTTATTAAATTCAAAAAAGTAGAATACTTTGAAGAAACCTTCTGATACAGTCACTATTTCCATCTATTAATTTTATTATTAGGATTTTTATACAGCTTTAGACGTATATAGAATTTTTTGTGGTCGTTATTACTTCATTTGACATTGTATACTATATTGTATCATTTAAGCTTTGTAATCATGATTTATGTCATGCACAATAAAGTATATCATCATCATCAAAACTTTATGACAACTGGACTCGGGGCTAAATCCACAGTTACATAAAAACTTCCATATTAAATATAAGTAATGCAAATAAATGGTACTTATGTTTCGTGTTCAGCAATAACCCATTCTTCTTTTGAACAACAATTTAAAAAAACTTACAGTTGTTATTAAATGGTCTATTTTTTGAGAATCATTATTGAACTGAATATATGAATGAATAAAATTGATGACATTTCCCCTTAAGAAGTCGCCATCTATGGGACCAACAGAGAACTTAATCGGACGGGATTCGTCCCCTGTAACGCAGGTTTTGAAATAGAAAAAAATAAAAAAGATTTCCTTTCTGTATTTCACTGTTTATTGATATTAATTTTTGTATCTTTTTGCTTCGTAGTGTTGTAGATTAATAGTATTTATTGTTCACATTAATTCATACAGATATTATAATGAACCAATATATTTTCAGAACTTATTTACTCCCACTAGCTACACCCATGGAGGCAGCTACAATATTATTTCATTCGAAGAAAAAATTGTGATACTTTCATTTTCGGGAAGGGAAAAATGTTTTGAATTGTCTAGAGAGATTTATCTTGGTATCACCTCATTCTTGTGGTATATTATCATCACGAACATATCATTATTCATTAGTAGTTATCAATTCGATTATTTTTAGCCATTCGAAGATATCAAATAGGTTTTTATTTTTCGAAAAATGTACAACTGATGGAAAAAGTAAACATCTTCAAATTAGGGTGCCATATTTTTTGCATATCTCTGTGAGAGTTTTACCTAGATTTTGGTGTATGAATAGTTTTTTAAAGCATGTAAAACTTCCTAGAACTCTCTTAGGCCGCGGTTAAGCACTGAACCGAAGTATTTCTCTCATTTTAGAGCGAAAGAAGCGCGTGTTTGTTACGAACCTATGTTGTTGTGTTACAAAAAAAGTTGGATTTTGTTGCCGAATGTAATCACTTAAAAAAAAGGTCGGAAGCATAAAATCTCATAATAAAATCAAAACAATAAATAACAATAAGAAATCAATTCCTTATTCACCTCAAGTAAAAAATTATCTGTTACTATATACAACAGGGAAGCGAATCTAAAACCGTTTGGTAACGTCAAACAAAATATACGAGCATTCGTCTCCACCATGTATAAAATTGTTATTATTAATTATATATTACTCTGACACCTATAAATACAAAAAGTATGACAAACACATAACACACACACCCAGCCATACACTCACACCCACGCTAGCATATGTACACGCACTCTAGACACGTAGACAGTGACCTACAAGGTGGCCCAAATAATTATTATGGTTTATTTATTTTACGGTTGATACGCGAAGAAGACGAAATAACAGAGAGATATTATCGATGTTTCAGGGGTTTTTTGATGTTTTCTAACACAAATTAGTGCTCAATTTTCGAAATTGATTGGTATTGCCTCGAGATGCTTTTCGGTCTACATGAATGGAAGATATTTATGTTTCATAATGTCAAATAAAATTCACTTCTCTTGAAATACAAAAAAAACGTTTTCCACCAAAAATTTTTTTTTAAACCTATTTATAACTTTCGGTCATTCAAGGCCACTTCTACTTTTATTTGATTCATGAATAATAATGCGTTGCATCGCATCGTAGGCTCGTTCCTCAAAATATTTCAATACAACAATGAATATAAAATTGCCCGATGTTTCCAGGATTATAAGCCGTGGTCTACATGTTCATATACCTGACGTTTCGCCTGCTACTGCGACAGATGTGATCAAAGACAATACGACAACTGTCGAAGTGATTCTACCTTGCTTTGATAATGTATGCCGCAGTAGCAGACGAAACGTCAGTATAAAAAACTGTAGACCACGGCTAATAAACAAGGATACATTGGAAAATGTGAAAGTTTACACACCATTAATAATGACTATATTGAACTCTCTTACATGATAAAAAAAAATAGAAATATACAGTGATAAAAATTACAAATAATATAACATGTATTTTATGTATGCGTTTTTTTAATGTAACATGTATAATATAGTGTATACAAACATACTAAAATAATTATTTCTCGATGACATATCTAAACAACTTCGGTTTGGAAGGTTGACACAGAAACATTGCTACGGAAATATTGAAAATAGTGGAAAATAAAGTGATTAAATGTATAGGAAGGTTTGATAAATATGACCTAACAAAAAATGTATATAACATCAAAAATTATGAACATTGAAAGTTGATCTTTCATTCATTAAGCAACCATTTCATTTTAGCTGTTAGCGACCAACTAGATTTTAAAATAATTTGTTAATAATAAAAAATTGCAGGAATAAAATTATTGAAATGATGAATAGAAATTGTACTTAATCTCAAGAAATATTCGAAATGAAATGATAATAGTTTGTAACGAATGTTTTTACAGCTAATTGAAAATATTAATGCAACAAATTGATGGAAGTAGCCGTTACTACTTGGTAGGAAAATGAAGAAAAAAAAATTCAACCTTTCTATGTTTTTAACCACTTTTACTTGTAACTAACGTTTGAAAATGCCTCATAGGACGAAACTGCAGTAACGTTAGTTACAAATAAAAGTTTCAATTCTCTTTTCTTCATTAACGCAATAGAATATACGAAACGGATTATATACATTTGTTTCGTCATCACCTTAAAGTACAATTCTTCCCCTTCAAAACTCATTATAAAGATGTTCTTTTTCAGTTCTTATATTTATATGTTCGATGCGGATCATAATTTTCATAAACTTGAGACTTGACTAGAGGAGGTTATCGATTTCTGGTGTCATGACTTTTTTGTGGTTACGAGGTTTAGCATTATAGTTTATGAATCACGGATTTTGGGTACTGAATTTCAAAGTTTAGGGTTGAAATATTTGAGTAACAACGTAGAATCAGGAGAAGTCTGGAACAACAAATTTGGAACAAAGAACAACGTGCGCCACCAGGTGGCGCTAGCGTCAGTGCAAAACTAAAGGAAAACAAAAACAGGTTAGACATTTGCTGATATATACTCATGTATTTGAGTAAAATAATCTCGTTTGAAGTATCCTCTGCAAAGACAAACATAATTTTGAGTTTACACGTTCGAATCATTCAACCTTGATGACGCTCACTTCGCGGTTCTCCTGAATAACATCATAAAACAATTTAGACTTATGCTTCTCATTGGAAGCATTCGAAGTAAACAACAGGATTTCCTCAGAGAACTGCAATTTGGAATATAGAACTGGCATAACCTACGTTTTTGAACCACCGGGTAACTCAAAATTATAGGTGCAACGTCCTCCTGCTATCGAATTCATATAAATTAGTCTAGCAGGGGCTGATAAAATTCGTGTGGGAGGGTGTATGCCATTCCTGCCTGTGCGATGAATCAGATGGCCAACCGGGAGGGGATCAAAAAGTCACGGACGGTGAGGTCATCGGGCGTGAAGTGAAATTTTGCCTTCGGGGACGACTTTTCCATGTTTGCGGGCCTAGAAGGTGTCACCCTTATACGAATGGACGTTTCTTTCGAGGATTTTCTTTCAAGAAAAATCCCAATCCCATCAATGACGTCCCGGGAATTACGTTCCAGCAAAAGCAGGGTATTTCGTCGGCGTGAAATGTTTGGCAAGTGATTATATCTTTTGATTGATCCGTGAGGATGATTTATATAAATACGTAGGAGGAATAGGATGAAGGATATATGGCGTATAAGAAATTATTTGTTCAGAAATTCATTCATTTGGGAACACTCAATGTTTTATATAGAAATTGAAAAGAATCGGATAATTGATCGAAATCCATAAAAAAAAGCTTCACTATGAAAGCGCCACGCGTATTTCTCTGTGCAGTGGCTTCCTCAAGCAGGAAATGAAAAAAAAAAGTGATTGGCAGGCAGGAATATCTACAAAGCACGTACAGAAAAAAAACTGATGACTTGATATTTTTCCTCAGTTGATAATTTCAAACCCATTCATTTTATTAGGTCGGAGTTCCATTGTATGATATGATTACAAATCTATGAAAAAACAAATAAAATTCGAATGAATAGCTGAAATATAAATTATATTAAGCAATAAAACGCGAAATGAAAATACAATAAAACTAATAAAATAAACAAGATACAAAATGAAAATGATCACAGGTAAATAAAAAAAGGAATAATCCTTTTTATTTCATTTATTTTTTTACTGTGTGGTCATTTTCAGAAAAAAATAATAAAAATAAACAAAAATTAAAAAAGATTTCAAACCAAGTTTTTTCTCCAATTTCCAATTTATTCATTCAGTTAACATTTAAATTAAATAATCAGTTAAATTCAGTTAAATTCAGTTAAATAATCATATTACATGTATAAATATTTTAAGTGCTATATCGAATTCATTAAAAATTCGAGAATTACACCTAAGCATAGAATATGCTTGTATTGTGTCTATTCTCACAATTTAAATGAATCCTTATGACTACAGAGAACAAAACAAGCGGTTTTCATATTATATGTTATATTATAATATATTGGAGAGAGAAGGTAAATGCAATGGACCAAAGAAAGTAACTTGGTTTTTTCATTTCTTTTTAAATTTTTGCTTATTTTTTTCTTTTTTTGTCTATCTTATTTGCTCTGTGGTCATTTCCATTTGTATGTTATTTCATTCGTTTTATTTTATTTTCATTTCACGTTTTATTGCTTATATATAATTGATACTTTAGTATTCATTAAAATTTAATTTTTTCTTTCATAGTTTTTCAATCATTTTAGAATCATATTAGACAATGGAAGTCCGAACTAATAAAATTCATCACATTGTCAACCACTGTCAAACAAACGTTAAACTCATAAATGATCGTAAACAAAGTGAAGAAATTGAAAAATACTGTTTTGATAAAAATTTTATAAAAGCTAAATTCAGGCAATGGGTGAATTAAGAAAAAATATTTTTTGGGCAAATAGAAAATATTGTTACAGAAATCAAAATTGTTTCTTTATCATCAACCTTCACTTTATTTTCATCATATCTCATTGTTATTTAATTAAATTACATTCCATAATTTTCATTAAATCGTTTTTGAATTCCTTAAAAAGTGAGATATAAAACTTTCATTTTCATGTTGATTTCTTACCACTTATTTAACGGCGAAATTCTTGAAACTCAATTTTCCCCCTGTGATACATTAGATCTTCCGTACGATTTCATTAATTTTTGGATAGCCAATTAACTGAGAAAGTTTTCCACAAATATTAATCATACTGAATTTTTGTGAGGCAACTTTGACATTTTATATACAACATGAACATTAGGATAACAAATTACACCCCAAGAGTAATATTAACCACCGAAGTACGCATTAAAATCGTGATTGAGAAAAATGAACAGCTTTTTTTCAGACACTGGACTAAGCACTAAACCCAATTAGGGTGAGCCAGACAGGAGAAAATTAACAAAAATGACTGAAGGAAAATTTAAAACAAAAGGGATGCTGATAAAAATATAACATTCAGATATCCCAAAAGAGCAAAAATAATTATCTTTCATTCATGATGAGATTGACGATATCAACCAATTTTGGATGCAAACGACCAACATCACATAAAAACCCGCAAGAGGTGTTGAATTTAATTTATTATTAGATGATTTGATGAATCAATTCTTGTTCTACAACTAGAGTAACTTCCTAGGCAGTCCTGTTCTGAACTTAGCATGAAGTCCCCTCCAAAATATGACCAATGATATACTGATGATATTGTCTAAAATAATGTAGTTACTTCATCAAACTATCAAATTGTGAAATATGATACATCACGCCTTATATCCACGAAGAGGAATAACGTCATCTAACTTGGCTATTAAGCAAATGATTCAGTACAGAAAAGATCCCAGGTCCCCGTATTCTTTGATCCGTTTAGAAAAGGTTATTCCAGTTTGTCCTACATAAGAGTTTGTATTCGTTCTGGAACTAGATTTTATTTTTTAGGGAAATTGAGGATACCTCTCAAAAGTCGACGACCTAGGTGTGTGACTTGAACTCTTGACGTGAGAAAAACAAAGTCTTTTGATACGCCTTTTCGATGTAACTGAAAACACACTGTGTATCCATAGAAGTGAAATGGTTTCGTGATTTTGTTGTGGGTCATCTGTCAACCTTCCTTGGAAATCGCTATAGGATCTTTTCTGATAAAGTATTGAGAGAGGTGTTATCGCTGTACAAGTGATAGTGGAACCCAGGAGAAATGACACTAAACATTTCAAGAGGCGACCTATTCTGATTATACCGTTTGGGTTAAAGAGTCTTTGGCAGAGGAATCAATTATCGAACACATCACAAAATTTCATCGGGAAACGCAAAAGTTTTGAATCATCTCCAAAGTGTGTGGTATGGAGGGGTGATATGGAGTTGATGAAGTCACAAAACTTCCATAGTTGTCTCTTTGATCGCTAGAAATGCCAAAATAGTCCAATATCTATTCCAATATGACATCAATAAATTACTGTCAGTATTGAGTTCTAAATTATCCATGAAAATTTCTGAAAGTTAGCCAAATACATCAGAAGTAAAGCAAATACTTCTTGTTTGTTGGATCAACAAGTTCTTCTTGTAATAATCTCCTTGTAAATATCTGTTTTTTCGAAAAAATGATGTGAATTAACTTTTGTATATCAAACTGTATAAGAAATGTTGACTGATGGTAATTTGGAAAAAAATTCATACTTCATAGCCATTTTTATAAAAATAGTTGGGTGATTGTGGATTCATTACTACTGATTTATGTGTGTATATGCTTTTAGTATGAGGAATATCCGAGAAATAATGAAAGAAGTACTTTTGCAATGAAACAATTAGGTCAATTAATGCAGTCATTTAAGCTTAAATTAGGTAAGAATCTCGAAATTCGAGATACCCAGCTGTAAGTCTGTAAATACTTGTATATTGACACCCTAAAAGTTGTCT
>WOGN01006212.1:0-12600 GCA_015342105.1 Leptinotarsa texana
TCATTTTTTTTATATCAAGATGGAGTAGTAGAAAGCCAAAAACTTTCTTTCCCAAAAATTAATCACTCCTAAAAAATATAACCCCTTCAATTGTATCATACTGTATTGTAAATAGCATAATTTTATCCATATTGCCTAAGATTGTATCTATTTGTACATTAATCTTTTATTTTTATCGAACGTGTTATATTTGTCTAAGGATTTATCTAAGGTTTCTTACTTTTTGTTTGTCTAGTATTTAATCGGCCTATTTTACCTCAAGCCAAAAAATAATTTGCAAAAAATAATTGCTATAATACCAAATTCACAAAATTTAATAAAATGTTTTGTAGTTTCTATTCCATGAAGGCCATACATATTTTTATACAAATATTTATATACTTACATATTCTTTAAAACTTCTTGGGAAACAAGAGCTCTGCTCTTATCGCCAAACCACTTTGTTCGCATATTTTGTTTTAATTGTTCTCTAATCTGTATACTTTGTGTATAAAGTTATTATTATGTTTAGTACTAGCAACAACTTCAATTATTTGTCACGGATAACTAGAATAACAGGACTTAGTGTATAAGTATACCAAATACGTATTATTTGTTATAGGGTATGATCGTTTCTTGCAATTATTCAGAAAAATACAAAATTAAAGTGAAATTGTGTGGCATCACATTATTCGTAAGGAAATGATCTTTTACAAAAGCTGACAAGCCACCCCTTTCCAGTAGAAATAATCAAGTTTTTTTATTTGAAAAATTCATCTTTGCGACTGTGAAATAATTCTTGAAACGACTGTGAAGTCATAAGCCTCCCAGTCGTAGTTTTCCTATGTTACTTGATCAAGAATGAAGTGATTTACCCGATCCATGGCATTTGGCAATTATTGAAGTATTTTTGGATTTAGAATGTCATTCTCGATCGAAATAAGTAAAAATATATAGCATGTCCCATTTAAAAGTCAAAAGTTGGGGTCTTTTTCGGTCAAACTGGAAGTACGGCAAAGCAAGTAAATATGTCAAAAAATGCAAATTGAACATGATACGCAACCCCCAAATTTCGTTTTTCTATCTCCAGTAATAAAAAAGTTATAGTGGTGCGCCACCTTAGAGAATCACCGGTATGTTCATCAATTCCTGCACTGAGCCTCCCGCTCCGCTTTACTTTATAGTAATAATTCACTATTTCACTGACGCTTCACTATTTTTCATTCAAATCTTGTATTCAAGATGTGAGCCGAAAAACAATTTCACTTGTTATTCAGCCCATTCATTTCTTGGTTCATTTTCATTTCTACCGAAGAGGCGTCAGCGAAACGCGTATACAGATAAAAATGTTCGTGAAAATTGTGTATTATCAAGGATAGTTATATATCCGCTCGAAGAAACGAATTGCTATACTTTTTATCAATAAAACTATACTTCTGATTTAAATGTTTGACACATCTCCATATCGATAACAGAGTTTTTTTCCTAACTTATACAGTATAAATATATAAAGTTGTTTAATTTTAATATTTTGCCTAACAGGATACTGAATTCTATTGAAATGTTTTCAATTAAATTGTGTTCGCAGGATATTTCTCCGGGACTGCAACTACGGTTTGACAATAACGCATTGTCGGGAAGGAGATAAAGCTTTTTTCAAATCAATGCGTCATCTTGTTTATGAAATAACACTGAATACATTCATCAGAGCCACCTCTCGGTAAGTACTAGTGAAAAAATGTTTTCTATGAAACAAAAAATGTATTTTCAGTAATGAGTATTTCGCTTCGCCAATAAATTAAAATAAGATATGAAAGATTGATTTAAACCTGTTGTGGAATGACGATAAGAATATTTTGAAAAGATACCTCGAGTTATGTCCCACAGTTATAGATTTTCAGTTCCGTCAAATTAGGAAAACCATATCTAGCAAGAATATTCCCGTTCTAACAAAATCAATTCGAAAAGAAATGTCACTAACATTTTCCATATAAATGTTCGAATTGAGTATAAGTACTCCCTTCTCAAATTCCTGAAAACTTTGCAGATTGCACTTTGAAATTATTCAATTTCAGAATTTGTTGTAAATCATTGTTTAAATTCTATTTTTTTTAAAGGAATGAAAATTCATAAAAGTCTGGTACAGCTTAAATTCTCAACTTTCTCATCACATCACTAATTTTTCGAGGATTAAAAATGATCATAATTCCCTGAAAAGGGGATACCTTTATTCAAAAAGAATATGAAGAATCTTGATAATTTGTACCTTTCTTTTATTTTTGTCATCGATCCACACATCTATATAATGTAAATGAAATTGGCCGATACTTGATGGAAATCCATATTGTAAAGAAACAATTTATTGTGAGATTTCCACTGAACAGTTTACAAAACCGCAACACGTGTTTCGCTATACGGTAGCTTTACCAAGCGTTTGTTAAAGATAAATATAGCAGAACGCGTGCTTCTATACAGGGCGTTCCAACGAAAACTTGAACTCTCCTGTATGTCAGAAATGGACATGTAAGCGAAAATTTCAAAGAACACGTCAATTTTTATTTCTAGGGGTACTAATTCTAATTTGAAAATCATACCCGAAACTTCACCCTTCTGTGGTCAGCAACTACCTCACTGAAAGGTCTTTTGTCCCTCTAATACCTCTGTAATTCCTTTTCGAAATTGATCCATTCGTTGAAAGTTTCATTAAAGAACAAATAGAAAATTCGCCGTCGTTCATTTTAATGAAGAAATCAACAACAAATAGTATCAGTGGAAACAAAGTCAACGGATAACTTATTCAAAATGACATTCACCTAGTTCCATACAATAATGAGTCTACTCTCGAAAGCGTTCCGTACATTATTCCAGATGTCCGGAGTTAGCAATCGGCATTCCCGAACAATTCTCTGTCGCAGCTTCTAGATTTGTAGGCTCAGTAGAGTACACTTTCGACTTGAGGTCTCCCCACAGAAAAAAGTCCATCGGTGTGAGATCAGGTGATTTAGCTGGCCACTCCACTGGACCCCTTCTGCCAATCCAACGCATTGGAAAACGTTCGTCCTGAACTGTGTCTCCCGAACATCAAAATGTGGGGGTGCACCATCCTGCTGTCTACAAAATTATCATTTTCTAAAATTTGTGTAATCATAGGATCTACACAATCTTGTGATAGATTCAAGTATGTGTCTCCATTGAGGCACATACTTTAATGAAGAATGATCCAACAATATGATTACCAAGAATGCCGGCCCAAACATTAAATTTTTGTGGAGTTTGTGAATGTGTTTCCATCATCAAATGAGGATTTACATCACTTCAGTAGCGACAATTATGACTACGTCTATTTACTTCACAATTCAACATGAAAAAACTTTCGACTGAAAAACATGTATTGTATAATAATAGGTTTGGGTTATTGGTCAATTTCTCGCTGAACACCTCAAAGAACTGAAGTTGACGATCAGGATAATCTTCGTTATATTCCTGAAATAGCCTCATTTTGAAAAGATGAAATTGGTATACTTTCAAAATCCGAAAAACACTTGTAGTTGATACTACAGACTCTCTAGTTACTTGTCTAATAGATTATCAATTATCCATTTGTACATGTCCCAAAACTGCAACTTCAACTCCGACATTTTTGACAGAACGGGATACTTCATGTTTTCTGTACTTCATGTTTCGAACATGAAGTTCGAAACTTATTCATTAAATGTTTAAGATATTGATGGCTTACGTTGTGGTATGGATGATTCGTATTATAAATTCTTGCAGCGTTAGCACATTCATCATTTCGATAATAGGTTGTAATCATTTCTATTCTTTTTTTCAGTAGAATTAACCATGCTGATACAAAGTGAACAAGGATGACTGAATTATAATTCATGAAAAAGTGACAAGGGCCAACAATCTACTTTTTGTTCTGCAACCACTAGATTCAACAAAAACTACCAGTCCAGAAAAATTTAACAGTGTCTTTCATTTCATAACGTTAACTACTGATTAAATAACTTGTTCGGAAATGCCGATTTCTGACTCCAGATATCTTCAATAACGAAAGGAACGTTTTCGAAAGTAGACTCTATTATTATAAGGAACTAGATGGAAGTCATTTTGAACATTTCACCTGTTGATTATGTTGCCAATGATATTACTTTCGTTGATTTCCTCAATAAAATGACTAACAGCGAATTTTCTGTTTATTTCTAAGATAAAATGTTCAGCATTCAATTTCTCACTAACAAATTAACCAATTTCGAAAAAAATTACAGAGGTAATAGAGAGACAGAAGACCTTTCTAATGATGTATCACTCGATCCTCATACCGTTGAAAAAAATATTTGGGGAGTTGGTGACCGCAGGAGGGTAAAGTTTCGGATATGATTTTTATATCAGAATTAGTCCCCCTAGAAATAAAAATTGACACGACCGTTATTGACTTACGGGGGGTCAAGTTTTCGTTTGAACGCCGTGTATACTTGATATTGTTTTTATGGAACATCCAGCACCGCAAGGTATTATTCCTCTGGCTAAATTATTCAGTTGCGGGCAAATGATAGTAGGCTTAATCTAAATGTCATCAAAGTTACACTAAGACAAAGAAAGTTCTGATTCGTTTACGTTCTATAAGCATTTTTCATCTTCTTCATGATGGCCCATTGATATCAAAATTGCCGGATTACTGATTACGGCAGTCAGATTTCAGTGCATAATATGGCGTATTCTAGTAATCAAATAAACAGTTTCTTCATTCAAATTTCAAAATATGATTTTTTGTTTTCCATATAATTCTGAAGATTTTTCGAAATGGAATTTTGGAACAATAACTTTTTCCCAGCGTATCTACACGGTCCGTTTTGGTAAATTCCTGCCGGAAAACATCTTTACTGGCATTGTTCTAAGCTGGTTACATCCGCTATCTATTCAACGATTTCACTATAAATGCCTTACATATATTTCAGTATTCAAGTATCACTTCATTGTGATATTTCCACTGAACTGTTCGAGAAAAAAAGAGAGAAAAGTTTGAGGAAGCTATTGTATAGCGGAACACGTATTGTGATTTTGTTAATTGTCCAGTGAAAATCGATCAATGGTCAAGTGTTTCTTGAATACGTTATGGATTCGCATTAAGTATTAGTTGCATTCGCATTAAGTATTAGTTTAACACAATTACACATCGTAGGTTTCCAAGGATTGTGTCAATGTTCTGGTTGGTTTCGGAGTTTTGACGTGGTTTTCCTTAGTTATAATCTACAAACGTGTCAACTGTAACTGCAGCAGTCATCTTCAGTGGCGTGGTCCCAGGGCACTCAACTCCTCCCGGGTTGAGTACCCTGGAGTAAAAACTTCGCCCCACAAAATAAATTTTGTGGGGAAAACTTAGTAAACCACTCCATCCACCCCCGCTCTCCGAGCGGTGCTCAATTCTACTGATGGGCACTTCAGCAAGATTGACATCTGACCGTCTTTGGTAGAAAGTCAGCCTTCAGGTGCTATTACTTTTCGATCTGTTGAATTATTTTATCTTAACATTCCTAAGTGAATTTTTGCATGGGGTCCCCAAAAACTAACCGGAGACGAGCGTCTTTTTAATCGCTAATGAGTGTTGGTTCTCAGTGAGTCTGAAAGAGAGTTTAATTTGAACTGGTTGGAAAATTTTTATACTTACTCGAGCCACCTGACAGTGACTTTCGGAAGTTGTCTTTGGTTCCATTTCGTTGGCCTCCTGTGTATGTCCCTATTCGGTACATATCTTGGAGCGTTTACGGCGGCCCTTACGTATGTCACTGCGCACTGGCTCGAGGCAGTGCAGGCATACAGGATTATCGGCAGTATTACGATCTTTATCATTGGCAGCTTTACTTTCAGTCCCATGCTACTTTTTTGTTCTATTATTGGTGTTATGTTTTGTCGGGCAGATTTCGTCATTCCTATTATCTGCCGTACGTGTATCTAGCTTCATCGGTCCACGAAATCTCTTGTCCGTTAAAGATGACGTTTCCTTCTGGGTGTCCCCTAGTGAACAGTATCGCCTGACTCTTGTCAGGGTTTATACTGATCTTCCACATGTTAGCCTATTCCTTGAATCTATCTGCCTGTTGCTGCAAGTATCTCGTGACGTGCGCTTGGCTTATTGATCTCGCCAGCAGATCTGTGTTTTCGCGTAGAGCGCCAATTTGTTAAGGTTGTTCTCCGCCTTGGGCACCTCTGCTGTGTAAACGGAGAAGAGATGTGGCGAAAGGACTACACCTTGTGGGGCCCCTACTTTCAATAATCACATGGTTGAGAATTTTTGTCCTACTCTGAAGCGGCATCGCCTGTCAGCTAGAAAAGACTCGATTAATCTTACCACTGGTTTCGTGTAGCCAAAGTTGGTCATTTTGGCCAAAAGTCCATCATGCCAGACTCTGTCAAACGCCTTGGAGACGTTTAAGAAAATCGCTCCGGTGTTGTATCCTTTGCCGAGGTTGAAGCCTTCCGTGGCGAAGTTTACTATCCTCAGGACTTGCAACTCCGTCAAGTGCCCTGATCTGATCGTGTGATAGGATTCCCAATTCGCTGGTTTCATCTTCTAATCTCTTCAGGATGACACGTTCTGCCACTTTGGTTAAGGAAGAGGTTAGAGTGGAATGGTCGAATCACTCGTCTTGACGTGTCAACAGAAACTTTCTTTCGAAAATGAAAAACTGAAACTATCAGCTGACACGCCACACCACTGAAGATGATTGCCGCAGATGCAGTTGGAACGTTTGGAGATTATAACTAAAGAAGATCACTGCAAAACCTGAAAACCAACTTAAAAAATTACACATTGATTGATAATTTCATTTCTTCGATTAACGACTTGTTTATTTTGTGGAACACTACAAAAACACACTTACGTCTATTTTCCCCGCTATTTCTTTATTGTGACTAGTTTCAGCTATTACACATATTCAAAACTAACTGATTACATTCAAATCCGAGTAATTTATACCTAAGTTGCCTATCCTATCATAAATAATTCGGTACCTACATTTTGTAAACCTGTAATAACAAAACAAAGCTTTTGATATAATGTAGGTTTTGGGAACTGGATTATGGATTCAGGAGAGGACTATTATTTAGATCAAGTTGTTCGTTGAGGACAATTGAATTGGGATTTTTCTTTGACTTGTTTATTTCCATAGATTCCAACAGATTCATCATTTTTCCTTTTTCGCAAATTATCTTTATCTATTTTATGTTTCGAATTTTGAAGATGTTCGTACTATAATGATTTTTTATCCGAAATGACATGTTCATGGTACCTTGTATCAAAATTTCTACCAGTTTGGTCTGTATATATGGCGGGGCATTCTCCACATTCTAGTCGATATATCCAAGATCTCTTCTCTTTGTCTAATTTAGGTTTGGCATTGAATAATTTGTTTCCTAAATTTCCATTGGATGCGTAGGATGTTTGTAGATTGAATTTTGAGAGACAATTTTTAATATTCTCGGAGATTCTACCGGCATAATTAATACTAACATATTTGTGTTCTGGTCTTGTGGAAATTGAATATAGTTCTTTCATTATTGATTTTTGTTGATATTTCATTATAATGTTGTTAACTAGAGTGGTAGGTATTTTGTTGTTAACTGCTATTTGTTTAATGATTGTGATTTCATTTCGGAGGGTTTGATCAGAAAGGGGTATTGTGAAAGCCCTATGTATCATTAACCTGAATGCAGACAATTTCTGTGAAATAGGGTTAAAAGAGTTAAAAGGTATTGTGCAATCTGTGAATGTGTTTTTTCGGAAAATGTTAAAGTCAAGCCTACTAATACGTTATCTACATATCTAAACCAGAATACAATATGTTTATGGGAAAGAGAGTCATTCAAAATTAGATTATTCTCTAAATTGTTTAGGAAGATATCAGCTAGTAACGGACTTATCGGTGATCCCATCGGTAGGCCTGAATTTTTTATATAAAATGTAGTATTGAATTTAAAATAGTTTTGTTTCAGACACGTGCTGAACAGTTCACAGAGTTCACTGTTGACATATGGGTTAGTAGATCCTACACATCCAACGGAAATTTTGGGAACAGATTATTGAATGCCAAGCCTAAATTAGACAAAGGAAGGAGATCTGGTATATATCGACTAGGCCTGGCCAAACTGGTATAAATTTTGATACAAGGTACCATGAACATGTCATTTCGGATAAAAAATCGTTGAAGTACGAACATCTTCAAAATTTGAAACATAAAATAGGAAAGATAATTTGAAGATCCTTTACACGTACGAAGAAGGGAAAATGATGAATCTGTTGGAATCTATGGAAATAAACAAGTCAAAGAAAAATCCCAACTCTATTGTCCACAACGAATAACTTGATCTAAATGATAGTCCTCTCCTGAATCTATAATCTACTTCCCAAAACCTTCATTATATCAAAAGCTTTGTTTTGTTATTTTCTTGGATTTTACCTGTATGCAAAATGTAGGTACCAAATTATTTATGATAAGGCAACTCAGGTATAAATTACTCAGATTTAAATGTCATCAGTTATTTTTTAAAATGGTGTAATAGTCGAAAGTAGTCACAATAAAGAAATAGCGTGGAAAATAGACTAAAGTGTGTTTTTGTATTGTATCCTCAGTGAGTATGTATAATACCCATATTTGTAATAACGCAATCGAGAAACATGGAGAATCAAGAGCTGTTGAGCTTGAAATTTCTAAAGCATTTGACCATATGTGGCATGAGGGGTTGCTGGCCAAACTTCGATGCTATGGCTTGTCGAACCATTTTTGTGTATGGCTCTTCAGCTTCCTGAAAGAAAGTTCCCTGCAAGTGGGCGTCGATGAATATATCTCGAATACTTTCACCATCAACGCTGGTGTTCTTCAGGGATCCATATTGTCTCCAACACTCTTTTCATTGTATATCAACAAATTATAGAAAAAACCAAGAATCCAATATATTGCTTTGATGACGACAGCACACTTGTCTCGTTATTCCATTTGGATTCCAGGACATCGGTTACGGAGGCATATCATCATCGGCATCAGAAGGTTGCATATCTGAATGAGGATAAAGAACAAACTTTAAATTGAGGTTAAAGTAACCAGGTGTGAAGGGGATATAATAATGTCAGGTCAGACAATTCCGTTTTCCGCTTCGATACGTTTGTTGGCGGTTAGAGTGGACACCAATATGTCTTGGCACAATCATGTCAGTGGAATTGCAAAGGCTGCTTGTCAAAAGCAGCCTTTTGGAACACTGTTCCGAACCAGAAAACTGTACACATCTCAGCAACTTTTGATGCTTTATAAAGCTCAGATCAGACCTTCTTTGAAGTATCGTTCTCATGTATGGAGCTCTATCCCCAAACATACCATGAAACTGCTGGTTTCCATCTAGAAAAGAGCTATCCGCCTGATTGGAGACGCAAACATCACGTGCAACCTGGATACCCTTGAATATCGAAAAAAGGTTGAAGATTTGGCTCTTATCTATAAGTGAGAAGTGTTCAAGTGACTTGGCATGTTTGATTCCACCAAGAGTGATACATATGAGAAATACGCGAAGGACTGTGGTAGCGCATCGTTTTGAGGTTGAACTCAGTACACCTCGAACCTCATTATTCAAAAACTCTTTCATATGCAGAACTGCGTTTATGTGGAATGAACTTCTTGAGAACGTTTTTCCAAATAGCTTTAGTCTCCAAAGATTCAAATGCAATGTGAATCGCAACTTTCGCACAGGCACCTCTTTGAGAGTGCCTAAAGGATTTTTCTGTAGTGCTTGTGCTTTGTGCTCAAAAATACATCTACTTCACATACATATTTGGAAAATTTCCACATAGAGTGTACGCCCATTCATTCCAGGGGGTTTGAATAGATATGGCTATGCCAGCACGATGGATACGAAACTATTGGAAGGGCACCATGTTAACCTGATCTGACCCTTCCGGACTTTTCACAGTAGGCTTCCATTGAAGACGAGGTATTCGGCTCAACTTATGGCATCATTTACGAATTGATAGAAAGAACAAGACGGGCTATAACTTCACAAACGCTAGACGAATGACATAAAATATTGCAAAACCGAATATGTGTTTGAGAAATGATGAACTGCAATTTGAACATTCAATAAGACATCATGAACGATGTAGATGGTTAGAAATGTTTTGACATCAATTTTTTTCTGTTTGTTACTCAGTATGGAACATGCTCTTCCGATATATTAGATCAATAACAAATGTGAAACAGTATTGAAAGTTCCCTACCTTTTCATATGATTCTGTTTGTTTTTTTTTCGTTAACCAGCTATCGCACCCCTACGAACGACAACCCTCAGAAGTCAACATTCGTGTAAGCTAGGGATTAACGAGGTCTTACCTTTTAACGTGTGATTATTAACACGGGTTGGACGATAACAAGTGAAAATCGAGCGTTCAGCCGGGGTTTTGAACCATCTACTCACACATCGGCGGATTGACTGAGTGAACAAAGCACCCACGTCGAAACGCCCTTCTACCGATATCATTCGAATTAGAGGGAGTAGAGCCAAAAAACCAAATTAGACAAGTCTGGTTTTTGTTGAATATTTCAAAAACAACCACTGATATAGTGCAACAAAATAGGATAATTTATTTTCATGAAAGGTGAATTTTATTTTTCTTATAATATATGCTGTCTGGTTGAATGTGGAATCTAGACAAACATTTCATTCTGCAACATTTTTTTAAAAACTCTTTAAAACAAGAAAATGCTCTCAATTTTTCGAAAAAATATCCTTCACAATGATTTCTATCATATGCAGATATTGAATCCTTCCTTTGATTGGTTATATTTGTATGGAGCCAACAATAAAAATCATTATTATTATTTTTATAATTGTTCTAGGGCAGAAAATAACAATTACTCAATCTTCATGTCTTCTTTTCACATCTAATACACAAAGTCTTGAAACAGGTCTTCTTAAAATCACTAACTGAACGTCAACTATTTGAATGGAAATCCAAAATTTGAACTCTTTTAGTAGCTTCATCCGCAACGTTATCATTGGAGCTGACATATCTCCATTGATTTTCTTTGGTGAGGCTTTGTATTTCCCCCAAACGCTGAGACACAAAGACTTTATATCTATGTGCTTCAGATCTAATCCAGTACAACACTGTTTTAGAGTCTGTCCAATGAATAACTTCTGATATTTTTAAGTACAAATTGTTAATCAAGTAGTGTCCCAAGCGAGGTCCCAGCAATGCCGCTTATAATTCCTGGACTAATTTAATTGATGTTAATTTGTATTAGTTGCTAAAATAAGAATATAAATGAAGTATTGTTTTTTGACTGACTGAATTTCAAAAAATATCAAAAATCGGTCATTCCACCTGATATAAAGATATCTTATACATTTCAGGTAATATTCATAATTAACAAAACTATCCTTAGAATAGTCCAAAGAATAGTCTCTTGATTTTTTGCCGCATGTTCAATAAATACCCTGTAATATAGTATATCTGTAATACATCCAGTCTTAAACAAGCCCAAGTTTTCTGGTATTTTCTAGTCGAAAATTTCAAATGATTAGGATAATATTTTTAAAATGCATGATATCGTTCAGCAATAAGGCATTATAATCGTTTTCAGACATTCAGTTTCGTTTGATCGGATAAATGAAGTTGGTTGGGAGTGTAATCAGACACTGAATAACTCAAACAAATAACTATCCTATCTCATCTAATGCAAATATTGAAGCAATACTGGTCTCATAACTCGAACTGTCATCCTAAATTACACTTCTACCTTTTGGGTTTCCCTAATATTTGAAGAGAGTTCAATATTGTTAGGTAGATCCACTAAGGTCGTAATAAAAGGAACTAGAAATTTACTCGATCTGGCTTTGACAAGTTCCAGGAACCCTGACGATCATAGTCTCAGATGGTAGGGTGATTTGATATAATAGGTGTTTACTGCAATGAAAACAAATTTGAAATATTTGAAATTCATAATAATGAGTTTGCTCTCTACTTCTCCATCTTTATGCAAAAAAAAATATTTAAAACTTTCAAAAAACAGAAGGAAGTAATCAATTTCGAAAAAGTAACTATATACCATGGTTGCACAGACTTATGAAGACTAGGGGCCACTCGGGCAAATCATGAACTGATGGCGGGTCGGCCGTCAAAAGTATAGGTAATTGAAGACAATAAAGAATTGATAATGATTTATTGAAATTCAAAAAGAATTTATTAATTTGATGCGTGGCACTGCATAGTGCTTACAATCTTTTTTATATTTGGCTCAAATTTACTTGTAGCAACACGTAAAACTGCTTCCAAACTTTCATTTGCAAGGCGGTTTCGATTTTTTGTTTTATTATTATTTAGTATTGAAAAAGTTTGTTCACATATATAGGTAGAACCAAATAAGCTGGCACATTTCAGAGCGTTTATGCGCAACTTTTCGTACATATTTTTATCAATGCAGCGGTAAAAGTTCAGCAAGTCTCCTTCGTTGAATTTGTTGCGTAAATCTTGATCGTTTTGAATGTCGATAATTTCTAACTGCATTGACTCTGGCGCATTTTCAACTGAAATCGTGAAAGGATTGCTGAATATGTCCAACAGAGGTTTCACTT
>WOGN01006213.1:0-12599 GCA_015342105.1 Leptinotarsa texana
GTCAGAATTTAACTCACAACAACACAAACTAAACTACTACAATAACATCAGTAAATTTCCTAACTACTGCAAAATGTACTGATACATCAAAGACCGAGTATGGGGTGGGGTGTGCAGATGGACACTTCCATAACTGGGGCAATCAACGACCATCGTATACCCAGCAAAATTATAGGCTATACATATACCAATCTTTACCATTCTGTCGATTTGCACGACATAACTTCACTCTTGTTCCTCTTGTAAGGATTATTCATATTACGAAGGAAAGCGGTCGAATTGTCAGTGGCATAAAGAACAACGAGGATATAGAAAAGGCAGCTAGAATGGTTGCTAACTCCAACGAACATGAAGATGTATCTCTCCACGTAGAAGTACTGAAGAATCATAATAGAACCAAAGAAGGATCTGACTGGTAGACTGGAATGAAACTGACGCAAAACTGAAATGCTCAAAATCAAGTGTGAATAAGTGAATCTCACCATTTAAATCGACCAGAAAAGAACAAGTTGTTCTCACACGTCTGCGAATCGGCCATACAAAAATGACACACTTTTTGTTGCTCTTAGGAGAACAACAACCTCTGTGTTTTACTATGTATTACAAAAAAAAACAATTCTCAGTGACTGTTTATTTGATAAACATTCGCCGGTTCGAATGTTTGAGAATGAATGTAAAACACTAACCTTATGTATGTTTGAAGTTGATTGAAAATTTTTGGGAAAAAAAGTTCTTGGCTTTCTACTACTCCATGTTGATACAAAAAAAGGATGAGGAAATCTTCCAAAGAAAGGAAGTAACTGTATACATGGATGTGTAAATCTTGCAAAGAAGTAACTTTCAGACACAAACTGAAAGTCCTCCTGAAACAGCTACTGTCATATAAACATTGAAATACTTTTATATTAACACTGAATTATACAGAAGATAATTTTCTCTACTCAGTTTGTATTTCAAACATTCGTTGTGGAGTAAAAATCAGATGTCATTCACATGAGTTCTACTTTAAATAAATGATAACAAATTGCACTTACATAGAACACTGCTATCCTCACTGGTATACACCGATGTTTCGCTTTAAGACACTTGCCCTAAGGCTCTTCAGTACCAAATTGGATAACATTATAGAGAATACACACTTTTCATTCATTATCATATTCCGTGACATTAAAAAATCGTAATTCATGATATTTTATAAGGCGAACATCGGTGTATACCAGTGAGGATGACAGTGTTTTATGTAAGTGCAATTTGTTACCATTCATTCAAAGCAGAACTCATGTGAATGATATCTGATTTTTATTGAAATACAAACTGAGTAGAGGAAATTATCGTCTTTATAATTCAGTGTTCATATAGAAGTATTTCTTTCAAAATAATTTTTTTTATTTCGTATAATTTAATGTTTATATGAAAGTAGCTGTTTCAGGAGGACTTTCTTTCAGTTTGTTTTTGAAAGTTACTTCTGTGCATGATCTACACATCCATGTATAGAATTACATATTTTCAAATTGATTACTCCCTTCTTTTCTTTGGAAGATTCCCTCATCCTTTTTTTGTATCAAGATGGAGTAGTAGAAAGCCAAAAACTTTCTTTCCCAAAAATTAATCACTCCTAATAGCTGAAATAGCTGAAAATAAAAATTATATTATGAATAACCTGAATAACCTAAAATGAAATAATAGTGAAATAAACTACAGGTAAAAATAGAAGATTGAACAAAAAATTAAAGAAGTAAAATTGAAAATAAAAATAAAAAGTTAAGAGATTCCAACACACGTTAGTTCACGACGTTTCGATTGTTAGTATCTACAATTGTCAGTCATCACCCGAAGACGGAATAACGGTAGAACTGTTCGAAAAAAAAAGTCTGATTAGGGTATTACCACAAAAGAACTTTCATTGAGTAATCATTTACCCGTGGAATTACGAAAAGTTGACCACAAAACACGTCATTAGCATTTTTTAGCAATTTTTGTGTATAGATAACTTTCAAATATATCTATCATATTAATCTAATAAAATCGTGATTGATATTGAACGATTGAAAGAGTATTTTCAGAATACTTCAGTATTTTCAACAAATCATGGATTGAGGATCGATCAAAAAAATTACACATTTTTTTGGATGACTCTGAAGTAGACTGGCTTGTTTCCGCTGAAAACTTGGGTCTAACTGTGGGCAGAAAAATATTCAAACTTTAACTTTCTACAGTGATTAAACGTTATTAATGACTCTGTTTTTTCCTCATACTCATTACCCCTGTTCAGTATACTTCAATTATTTATCCCAATGTAATAAAATGAAGTTGCAACGCTTACAAAATTCATGCATGCATGCATTGAATATCATACGGTTCAAAGTCACAATCACATTTCTCACAAAAAGATTTTTGAAATCGCAAAGTTCTTTTTACTTATATCATTTTTTGCTAAATATGCTGTCTGTTCTCCAGTCAGTATACCTTTGTATACCTCAAAATAATACATCTGAATTCGAGTGTTTTTTTTGCTCCACATTATTTCAAGGACATTCTTAATAAATCACTCGCTTTTTCATTTCCAAACACATTTTAAAATGCAGTTGATTGAAAAAGGGTTCTGAAATGATTCATTCCAGGTTTCTATTCATCCCTATAATATTATATTATAGGTAGGATAATCATAGAAATGTATTTGTAGGTATTAATAATTTTATGTTATATATCACTGATAATTCCACTATAGGTTGAAAGGTACTTGGCTAATCCTATTCAATTTTGCTTTTGAATTTTATGCATAATAAAGATTTTTTCCCTTATCATTATATCAGTATCGACAATTTATTATCCTTATCTTCGACGAAAACGAGTTTCGAATTACGAAATTTTATCAAGTTGTAGACTCAACATGAAACTGATCTGTTAAATTGAAAGTACCTAAACCCTGTCTATCCAACAAACAAAGTAACCCAAACAGTGATAAATTTGTAATCACTACGTGGTCAACACGCACGTTTGAATCTATTGGGTAAAAAAACAAGCTCCTTTACGCTGGCCAATCAGATTAAACTGCAATCGGCTAGCAGAATTCATTCAGGTACGAGTATATCACTACAAGGTCTGAGCGGTGAGTTACGTTTTAACACCTGTGGTATGTACATGTACGGTATTTTGAAGTATAACATTTTTAAAATGTCAAGTACTATACAAGGAACTGCTAATTTGTGTCCCTACACTACAGCCGCATATTATTGAAAAATATAAAATTTCAGTCGTTCCTTAGTGCGACTCTGTACAAGCAGACTTGTCTGGGAGATCACGTGCAATATGAATGATAATTTTTCGGAGCACTCTGTTGCTTGGTTGGACAGAGTAAAGGTACGATCCAATAGGATCCGCCTTTTATCTTCTTGGCAGGCACACTTTTGTCCTAGTTAGTAGGACAAAAGTGTGCCTCTCAATATCTTGAGTTTGCCGCCGTTAACAGTGCAAACATTTTGGTTCTTCGCTGACAGCTGCATTAATTGTAAATCGAAAAAGCAAAAGGGCAACTGGACCAGAAAAACCCAGAAATTGTGGTGACGAAGTAGAATCAGTCAAAGAGTTAGAGGCTGGACAAAACATCGCCAGAATCCTAGATAGATTTTCCAAATATACAGAGTCAGCAACATGCTGGCTCTTCTACCGGCTTTTATGAAAAGGAAAATTAAAGCTCTGAAAAAAATTCACTTAGAAGCTACGAATATCGAATCAAAGTTTTTCAAATAAGTGCATGAATTGGAATGCAAACATCACATGCACATGAGAAGAGAAATGCTATCATTAATGGTTCATATGAACCAACTAACGTTGAATCTCAATAGCCTTCTGATTACGAAGAAGAAATTGGCGAAAATACCAAAGAAAAGGAAGCTCTTCCTGATGCTATGAAAGATAAACTCATCGTAGAAGATGCCAAGAAGGAAGACAAAGACGTGAACGGGATTCCTGAATTTTGGTCGACTTTTTTATAAATGTCAACTTATTATCTGAAATGGTTTAATCAAATAATGTTCCCATTCTGAAACACTTGACTGATATCGAGACTATTTGCAAGGAAGTTCCACTGAGTTTCATTTTCGAATTTCACTTTTCGTCGAATGAGTATTTCACCAATATTGTACTCACGAAAGAATATGCAATGAAGTGTGCCCCAGAAGAGGAAGATCCCTTCAGCTTTGAAGATAGATAGATAGATAGATAGATTCATTAATCCTTTGTGCTACATTATGTAGATGGGACAGGTCATATTTCTCAGGTGGGTATAATATAATGTGGATGTGTGATATTAAAAGATGTCATTTGAATAAAAAAAATAACGTGACAGACATTGTAAAACAAATACATACTTACATATTGAAATGTAAGTACAAAATAGAAATAGATAAATAAGCAACATGTTACGATACATACGTCACAATGACAGTGATCTGACATTACCAACTTCAAGTATAAATTCATCTATTGTGTAAAAACCTTTTTCTGATAGACATACTTTCAACTGTTTCTTAAAAACTTGAGGTGGCAGTGTCTTCATAGCGCATGGTAGTATACCAGCAAACATAGGAGACTTTTTATACTTTGCGTGATGGTGTTTTTGGGTGATGAGCATATGGTTATTCCGAGTATGATAATTATGGACTTCCAATCTCAACTCTAGTTTTCTTCTATTTTCATGGATATACGTCAATATTTTCAAAATGAACAAACAGGCAACAGCTAGTATTTTATTTTGACGAAAAATCTCTTTACATGACGTTCTCTAATCTAGATTGAAAATTTGCCTCAGTAATGCTTTCTGTTTTATGAAAATTCTGTCCACCCCAGTTACTAAACCCCAGACAGTAATGTTGTTGTATATAATGGACTGAAACACGGCGAAATAAACTGATATCAGTGGTTTAGTATCTAATTTATTCTTAAGGGAAGGTCCTGAGATCTACAAATGCACAAGATGCGTTATTAACTGGAACAAGGGCAAAAACATTACCTTGAAAACAGTTAAGAAAAAGCAAAAACATAAGAGTCATGGCGTTATTCGCACTGTTACAAAGACTGTTCAGAATGACTTATTCTTCAATTTCTTTAGCCCTCCTGCCATTCCCGATGATACTAAGGAAGATGATATCGATGAAGACTTGATAAATACACTGACCGCTGACTTTGAAATCGGTCACTACATCAGAGAAAGGGTCGTACCCAGAGCTGTGCTCTTCTATTTATTTGGCTGTATAAATTGTATACCCACTCTCAGAATGTTGAAAATAATATATCACATAATTTTCAAAGTACCATTTTCATGCATAGGTTCAAATGAATGAGAAAATATTTTTTCAACCAAAACAATTTTCTGTTTCACCACTTTCCTTCCTGTGTCTTAGAAAGTTAAGCAGACAGATTTTCATTCACTATCTTAATGTAAGTGATCACATGACAGAATAAATCCTTCTTGCAAAAGGTTTGGAGTTATTGACTCGGTTTGATATTATTTTATGAAAATGGTGATTGCACTGGTAGCATCGATTGTTTGAAATTCTCCTGTAAAATGTCTTATGAGCATAACGATTATTCCCAATGGCGTCAAACCAAACTTTCACAAGCATACCTACATCCTCGCATCCCTTCCCTGGTTGTCATAACACTTAACGTAGCAGAACGGATATAAAGTGCAATTATTACTCAGCTATACGTATCTTGTATGAGCCATTTGAATGAATGACAGGTAAGGGCGCCGACCGCCGCGACGCCTATTTATAACGAAGATGGCTCACGAAAGCAACATCCGAAGTCTGTGTCATCCGGCTGACACACTATATAAAAGGACAAAATAGAAAATCTCGAGCTCCTCGGGGTTTTAAAATGGCTGCTGTTACGTTGTTGGGGGTGTATAAATATCTGAATATCACTTGGATATTTAAATGTTCAGTAATGAAAGTGTGATGTTCTGGAGGAAAACAATCACTTGTTTCTCCTTGTCAGCTAATTTTGTCATACAATATCATTGAAGGAAGACACTAGAGATTTAACAATTGTTTTTCATCCTTGACCTCTATGTTCGGATAGTATAAATATAAATATGATGCACTGTTTGGAACCTTTAGTGTAGTAATGAATATTACTGGAGTTTTTTCCCAACACCAAATCGTTATTTTTATCACCTCGACACGTATTTCGATCATCAAGTGATCATCTTCAATGATCTTCCTCTTGAAAATGATTACTTAGTGATCGAAACCCGTGTCGATGTCATAAAAATAACGATTTGGGAAAAATCTCCTGTAATATTCATAAATATCAATGTTTTTCAACAATTTCCATCTGAAAATGACTTGATTGCTCATGAGTCGGATGAATTGTTATAAAAAAGTCTGAAATATCAAAGCTCATTTATGAATTTCAATTTCACGAAACTATTTTTCGAACTTCTTAACTGAAATGAAGAACTTTAATGCACTGATCTTTTGACAAAAACCTGACTGATGCATATCTAGAAGAAGATGTGAGGAAATAGCATTGTTATACATCAATATGTTCCGTCGCTCAATAGTTTTTGTTCTGGTGAGACTATTAATAAATGAAAGCATTTGATAGAGTCATCGACAAAAAACTTTCCAGTAGAAAAATCTGTTCAAAATCTGTTTTTCCGTTAACCAGCTGTCGCACGACAACCCTAAGAAGTCAAAACTTGTGCGAGCTAAGGATTAACGAGGTCTCACCTTTCATCGTGTGATTCCTAACACCAAAACTTATACCAATTTTGCAAACTGGTCCGATTATACAAAAATATAATATATTCTCTGGAAGATTCCCTCATCCTTCTTTTTTGTATTAAGATGGAGTAGTAGAAAGCCAAAAACTTTCTTTCCCACAAAAATAAACTCCCAATTACTGATTATAACAGTCAGTCCTTCGAAGTTGCGTTCCTAACGGTGAGCTTACTCTAAACTTTTCATGAACGTACTTTTAGTACTATGAATTCCGTAACTCTGTAACGTCAAGAAACCACATAGGCTTAAGAGAGAAACCGCATTTTTTTATTCAAATTGGCTTTATTCATCAATGTTATTTTCATCAAGAACGACATAATCATTTTAGAGGCGCTCTTAACATCTTTGTTGAAAATTTTATTTTTTTCTGTAACGGGAAAAAAGTTTGAATTTTATCTTCTGATGACAGGTAACAAAATGTCACTTTTAATGAAATTACGTTTTTCCCCGGGAAATGCCAATAGCAAAATGTAAACAGATTTTCAAAATGTCTGCGAATAAAGAAGATATAGACAAAAAATAATTTGGGATTTTTTGGTTTTTCCTGTATATCTCCAGAATCAAAAGAGTTATATTAGATTTTTTTACATTATTGAATAGGTCTCTAAAATACGCAACTTTGCCACAATTTAACCGACACTCTATCTCTTATTGTTAACGAGATCCCCATGTACAGAAACGAATTTGAATAGCCCTGTATATAAGATTCAACAGTTGTGCAACAAAGAATGCTAGAAAATTAAGATTTCAATATTTTTATCAATGTAGTAAGTTGACGCATAATTTTCAATAAAACTTTCAAAATTATATTATGCGATTTAATTTCACCTCACCTATCTTTGTGATTATTTTCAATTCAATGAAATGATAGATGCAGCCATTACTATGTGGTAGGGGGTCATCGACAGAAGATTGACAGAAGATTCAATCCTGGAATATACAAAATGAATTCATTTCATAACATTGTTATTGGAAAACTATAACGAAGCTATTTGAAAACACGAAATTAATTCAATATTATCATTCAAGAACCGATCTCCTGCATCCTGACCTAAAAATAATATTTTCTCAGTCTCTATCAATTTTCTCATTGAAAAAACTGAAAGAAAGCAACTCATTCATTATCCTCCCATTTTCTTCTCTCCTGAACTTGGATCATTTTTGATATCTGTGAGCGGATATGACATCTATTATGTCACCCTTTATATTAGAAAACAGACCAAAGTGCCCCCGTTAAAAGTTTCCTGTTAGAAACAGTGAGAACAAAGCGATATCGTTTCCAGAGTATCATTTTTTCTCGACGATGCGACATAATGAACTAGCGAAAGATCGTTTTTCCAAAGACCATTTTTCTGAATCTTTGGAGGTAGAAATGAGGACGAGATAGTGAAAATGATGAATTGAAGTACAAACTGAAAAGAGTAATAAACCGACTGATTGAGGCTGACGGGCCTTGAACGTATATTTCACATCTTCAACTTACATGGTGTTACAAGGAAGAACCTTTGTTTATTGGTCTGTCGCGATTATAATAATAATATGCTTAAATGGACTGTATTTGATTTATTGTGAACATGAATCGAAATGAAAATTCTGAGGTGGAAATTGTAAACTACCTTGATATTTGTTAGGCGAATGGCTGGAATCGTCACTTCGGTGATTATTTAGATTGTTGATCGCAGTCATAGTCCGGAATCCCTCGCCCTTTTTCGTTATTTATTAGTAACAAGATAATTTTCAGCGAGTAGCTTCATTTTGACGAGACGCCCAATATTTGCCAGTACAAAAATTTCGTAAGGGGTAATAAGAACGTAATTTGTTGATTTGGCGGTTGTCAAAAACTCATTAAAAACTGTTTTTTTCCTATAATTCTGAAAATAATTATCTGAATTATCCAAAAAAATATTTGTCCTACAAAATGCTCGATTTGATCAAAGAGGTCTCCCCTTTGCAATGAGAACTATTTACAAAGATACGAAATATAATTACTAACCAGCTGAATTCTATTTGGTCAATTACTCAATATTTATATAATTTAACACCCACAATGCCCTACAAATTGTGTGGTACGTTTTTCTGGTTCGACATTCCCAACTTGTAGTACAAATACCAGATGTAAAAATAATTACTATCAAGTTGAATTTTCGTAAGTAGCTTCGTTTCAATGAGACGCTCATCAGTTTCCTTCACGAAAATGATCGAATGTGGTAACTAAGAGGAGGAGCAGGTATGTAATATATTGGTTTGACGATAATGAAAAAATTATTACTAACCGTTTTTTTAATTATCAAAATTATTATTGATATTACCCGAAAAATCATTTGTCCTACAAAATTCCACATTTTATCCAAGAGGTCCCCACTTTCCAACATGTATTATTAATGAGGTCATGGTTGGTTAATTAGTTAGTTAATAATTATATAATTTAACACCCACGTTGTCCTACATATTGCGTGGTACGTTTTGCCGATCCTCCAATGGAATTCGAAATTCATAAAAATAAAAATCGATTTATTCTTTACATTTTCAACCCTCGCTTTCGACAGAAACGTGAAGAAATCAAGAAATTCACTGAAGATATGTGGCTTTATTGTCGAAACTTTCATGAAATTTTCATGATGTGATCATGAAAATACGATAGCCTATATAGGGTAAGCAATGGAGCAGTTGTTTTCATCAGTCGTTACAAGCCCCTCAGAGGAGGAGTTGCAAAAGAGGAACGAATCTAGAAAATACTGGGTACACCCATATAATGTTCAATATCAAACACAATTCGACAGTAGTTTCCCGTGAGAGAGTTTTATAGAATGAGCTTAAATAGTTACCATGTTTTATTGAGATTGGTGTCAAGGGGACTGGAGAAGCACGGGTGTTGCTCCTCCAATTTTACAAAGGAAATAGAGGATTGCACATCTTCTTGCTAACCCGACATGAACGTATCAAACGATATTACGCCTTTCTTTCGCTCAAGCGACCCGGCAGCTGTATCCCCCTCCGATATAGGGCTCATTCAACAACATTTTTTTATTTCACAATTTGAAAGTTTATGTTTCAAACAGTACATCTGCAAAAAATCTGAATTTTCACTCTTTATCTTCCCCCTCAAATGAATTGTTGAATGTGGCGTTCACCGATACGTGGCGTGGTCAAGCTTGACGTCACATCAGTCGACTCGGCGACAAGGGAGTGCTGGCGAATAAGCGAAATACGAGTGAAAAAGCCGTGGAAAGCAAGTTGTGTGTTGTTTACTGCAGTGTGTCAACTGCGTGAATATGAATAATGATCTAAAACTCCACCGTTTGTTAAAAAAAAGAAAAACAAATTTTGCTGAATACTTGTAACGAAGATATCGCTGAAAATCAAATCATTATTAGTTGAAAACTGGAATTCGAAAAACAATATTGAGCGAAGATCTATTTACGATATAGAGAAAAATCCGAAATTATGTCTCGGTGCCCCAAGGTACTCTTTATTTATTATAGAACTTTTGTCTCAACAATGCCAGTTACCCAGAATTGATATATACATTACTTTGTAGAAAATTAAATTGAATTGACGATAGCAGCGATTCATAATCTCCAACTACAGGTTCGGTTGCCACCGCTTAAAGCTCGTTTGCCTGGTGTGACGTCAAGATGTACCGCGGGCAATCTCACATTTTCAATTGCTCTTGCTCAGTTGTTAATTGACATATAAACCGGAAAATCTCGTGGGTTACTTGGGAGATGATTTACTTCTATAATATATAATTTTCAATAAAAAACTAAATTAGCCTGAATGAGCCCATTATCGGTATAGAATCGCGATCGCACAGTGTGCACTAGATTAGTTGCTTTCATTATGTATGGTCGATTATGAGTGATCGGTGTCAAATCAGGTTGCTTATCGAATCACTTGTTGCATCGCTTATCGTATCGCTCCAGTGGGAACCGCGCCTTACAGACAGCGGCGATGTTTTCGGCATATCTTGCGTTTTGTCGACGTACGGGTGTTGGTTTACTGAATCAGTGCACTTAAGTTCATCCATCGCATAGCGAATAGTCCTCTCGGTAACACGATTTCGGCGACCGTAAAATAAGAGAAGCGCGCGATACGTTGCCCACAGAGAACACTCATTTTTATGATACAATTTTAATATTTGCTCATGTTGTTGAATGATGTATCCGTTCATGATGATTTGGCAAAACAGATTGTTGAAGTTTGGAAGTCTTTGTTGGAAGACACTAAAGTTGAAACCAGAGCCCCCAAAAAACTTGACTTTGCAACAGACAACCTTGAAGAGCCTAGTTTATCTTCAATAATCGGGAATTGAGACTCCAGATTCCTAAAGAAAGATGTCTACGCTGTTTTCTACTGGGCTCATCCCCTAAGGAGAGGTGAGTCCAACAATGCACTCGTGTTCCAGCCTGGCACTACCGCTAGGACCTATTGTGAGTCGAAATAGCGCTTTCTAGTGTTGGATCATGTATACTTTGTTTTTCGGCTCTGGCTCCAATTTTTGAAAGTCTAACTCTCACTCTGATTGTAATTATTGTTGCCTATCTCACCAAAAGTAGCAATAAAACTAATCAACAATAATATGTTGTCATGACAGCAAATAGTGAATTGGTATTTCGTATTTTCGTATTCCCAATACTAATTATGTGCACTCATTTTGGAATTGAATTTTTTTGTAAGTTTCTATCAATAATCATTGAATATATTCTTTCTTCTGGAGGTTTCCTGTCCGTTATAATGAAATTTTGAACAAATACTTTTTCCGAAACGTTTTTACTTTTTCCACATAATTATTTCACAGCATCTGGACTGTCCAAGGACTGGAATAAAAATCGACGACCGGAATTCCATCCAAATGGCACTTTGATTTGGGACTTTGCTCAACAGTGCGAAAACTTTTACGACCTATAAAAGCAAAGTAACGAGATGGTTTTGACCTCAATATCCAGTGAAATTCCGGAGATATTTTACGGAAGTTGGGTGAGATTTTACCAAGTTTGGGGATCATTAGCATAATTAAGCTGGCAACGTATTCTGAACGTATGATAATTAGGAAGTTAGGAATTTCTTTGGATGATATGGAAAACGGACAAGACGAATAAATCTTTTGACGATGTTTTTTCTGGGTGGAAAGTTTTGCGAACCAAGTAAGCATTATCAGGAGATGAAAAAGGCTGAATGTTTAAATCAAAGATGAGCATTTTTATATACACTTCATGTAGGTAATTGGTGTTATCAAATGAGGTTCAATTAATAAATTTATAGTATTCTGTTCGTTTGTAATAATATCTCAATTTCTAATTTTAATGTTAGTGACTACCTCTTATGTACATAATATTTACTTAGTTTCTAATTTTACTCATTATAAAACTTATTCCATACTTTCTATTTCAAAGTCGTGTGAAAATTTCATGTAATGTGTTGGTCTTAACAATTCCAAACACATTTATTTCAATTATTTTCTGACCGTTCTCTAAGGCATGCTGGGTTTTTCAACAATACTAAGCTTCTCTGGTCTATGGAATCGAATTTTGACTGATATATTTTTCATCGTAATCCTCACAGTTCATTTCGTAAATTTCAGACTGTTCTTTTTCCGTCACCCTGTCTTTCGAGTGGCTCAACATTTGTTGGAGTACTTCATCAGTTCGGACTTCCATTGTCTAATCTAATATAAATTGATTTGAAAACCCTGAAAAAAACAATTACAAAATTAATAAAATTAACCAAAAATAACAAATTTATTAAACAAAAAATGAATTTACAACAAATTAACATACAAACTACAACCAAACAAATAGATTTAAAATATTA
>WOGN01006215.1:0-12597 GCA_015342105.1 Leptinotarsa texana
TGGTTTCATTGGTTATTTCGACACACATGACTAGAAATAGACAAATTTGATAGGATAATTTTTTTGGCAAAAAATTTTCATTATAATTCGTCCAACCATCCGAATCTGCACAAAGTAGCAGTGTTCAACAGTATGATCCACAGACTGATGAGTGTGCCCTTGTCAGAGGCGAATTTCAATAAAGAACTTAACATAATAACACAAATAGCCGTCAACAATGATTACAATGTAGTCTAATACATTCCTACTATCAAAAATGTTATACAGCCAAGCTTTGAAAGAAGTTCACCCAATTCAAAGAGAAGAGGATAAAAGTTAAACTTAACCTACTTAGGCCAACGCACTACAAATATTTCAGATTGTCTGCACAACAAAGGTGTAAATATTGCTTTCAAAACCAACAACAACTTAGGTATGCCTATTAAGAATAAACAAGATGAAAGTTCAGTTTCAGAAAAATCGAGAGTGTATAAATTATCATATGGGTCGTGTCCTATTTTATATAGGTCAAACTGGAAGAACGTTCAAAGACGGCATAAAGGAACACAAAAATAGTTTCCTGAATGGAAAAATAAATCTCACACATGCCACTCATTTAATCACAGAGCGACATGAGTTCAACCATGAATTCAAGCCCATCCATTTCTAGAAGAAAGGTTTGAAACTTAACCTGTTGGAGAGTATGGAAATAAACAAATTCAAAAACTCTCAATATCTTATGAACAATCAAACTGAATTGAATAATTCGCCATTATTAAATATTTTAATTTCCAGGTGAAAATAGTTAATTGTATTTACGGTACTTTCGAAAAATTATTCAGAATAACTTAGTATTATTTAGAAGAAACTTTTTGTTTACGCTTGAGAAAGCTATTGTATAGCGAAACACGTGTCGCGGTTTTTATAAAACCCTTTATAGTGAAAATCATAAAATAAACTGTATTAATTAGTTTTTTTACTCAAATTGTTGCTTACCTCTTCTATTTCCCAAATATTTAAAACAACGAGAACCTTCACCAAAAAAGCAATAAAAAACGTGAGCAAAAAACTGTTGGAATATTGGAATGAATGATCAAGTGGAACTAATTTGAATGATTAGAATAATGACATTGAAATTAATTTATCAAATGAATAAGAAAATTAAGTGAAATGAACAACCTTGTATCGAGACAAATCGTACCACGCTTTAAGGTTTCTGTCCCTTTTAATTTGTATCCACAGAATATTGAATACTGATAATTGAATGCGAACCTAATCAAACTAGTTGTAGAGCAACCCAATAAATCTTTCCTTGATATCTAAAATCAAATATGTGTAAGAGGACAAGTAATTAAATTACGAAAATCCCACCTTTTTGTGTTTTATGAAATCAAGTTACGGTGTCAAAACGGTTAAGGCTTTAGCGGATGAGGTTTTCAGTGTCGCTTATTTTCCGGGTTTGAAGGCCGTGGATTTTTGGAATTTCTTCCAGACGTTTCGCTGGCGCGGGTGGCTAGCTTCCTCAGAGATGTATACATCCTGAGTTAATATCTCCGATGATTGCAGATAGAGTCATGACTAGTTGCATTAATCTTGTTTGCACACGATATTCGATCTGTTCAACCCCTCTGTAATTATCCTCCCGGTACCGACGAGTAGCTAGTACTTCGAAACCGTTCTATTAGTGGTCGTCCCGACCAGATGAAACTATATTCTATTTTTCATAAACACGAAGTTATTTGCAACGAATTTCCAATTGGAAGACGTTGCACAGGTGCCTGATGATTTATTTCAGCTTTCTACGTGGCATTAGCTGGGTTAGTTGTTGTTTTTCCGTCGGGTATCTACCACACGTATCTATAAAATAAAAGGTTTACATGAGAGGCAAGGGTGAGATATTACCACGCGTACTTGAGCATATAATATGACCTCTCTAGAATATATGTTTTATCATTCTGACTCCCACCCAGGAGTATGTGGATCAATAGACGGATCAAGCGGCTCCGTCTAATATCTCCATCCTGGAGAGATTGCAAAACAAGTCGATGCGGATGATTGGGAATGCTCCGTGGTTCGTACGGAACGAAGCCATCCGCAGAGATTTGCAGCTGCCTTTAATTCAGCAGATCATTCAGTGGAGGAATCGGCAAGTCTTTGATTGCGCAGAAACCCACGACAATCCTTCAGTTAGGGAAGCTATAGATTATGCTGTAGACGACCCCTCCCGATATGGAAGGCCCAGACACTATGGTCGAATGAAGCCCTCATGTCCCCCGTTAAAAGATGAACAATCTTTTCATCCAAACACCCCAGCCAGGCAGGGATTTACCGTGAAGGGCAGTAGTGATGTCTGAGGACATTCATGCTGCCATTCCATGATCAGTTATGACCCCCTTGTCCTTCTGACAAGCGCCAGTCTTTAGGGTAAGAAAACCAGGCTCCAACCTGTTCAAAATCAAGATGGAGTTGCTGTTTGTTAGGGAAAATTCAGTTAGGAAAGCCAAGATAAAACAAAACATTCGATCAGAAAATAAAAGCACCTAAAGGCTGACTTTCGACCGAAGGAGGTCAGATGTCAATTTTGAAGTGCCTATCAGCAAGCACTGAGAACCGCTCACGTAAGAGCAGGGATGGAAGGAATGGGGGTATATTGTGAATGCGGTATTAAGTTTTCCTTACAAATTTTATTATGTGGGACGAAGTTTTTATCATAGGGCACTCAACCCGGGGCATAGGGGTGGGTTAGGGATATTCGGATGGTTCACTTCATCTGAAATGAATCTCCCGATACGAGGAAGTAGTATTTTCAGCTTTTCATATATAGGAAATTACTTGCAACGAATCTTTCAAGTAGAACTTACACACAAGGATATATCCTTTTGAGGGTTAACCACATATTTATTCATTTATTTATACATTTATTGTATCACAAATGTTTACGAAAGTATATTATTATATATTCGTATTCATTATTCTGCGCGGCATCAACTAGGTTAGTTGTTATTTTTCCGTCGGGTATCTGACTTGAGCATGTCATATGTGCTTCTCTGGAATGACTTGACCGGGTTCCCAATCTGCCTCCTCCCCAGGTCTCGTTAGAGTTCTCTCTAAGGTCTCAATCTGCCAGTTCAATCTAAGGAGTAGGCAGCTACTCCCGCATATTGAGGAAATCTCAATACTCACAAAATTATCATCTAATGAAATTATTGTTGGTTCAGGTAATTACGGTTTCACAAGCAATAGGTCGAATTTTTCAGATGCTAAAAATACCTTAGTAAAGGTATTCGAGAATTCTACTAATTTTTTATATTTTTGCCAGGAGAATGATTTTCATTATTCATAAAATAAAACATTGGCCTATCAGGCCATGTGGTACGAAAGTAGTTGGGTATAATGTTTTCTGATGAGTGAATTTGACAAGAAGGACCTATTCGTTGGCCGCCGAAGTCATCGAACCTATCATCAATGAAATTTTATTTACGGGGAACAGTAAAATTGAAACTTTATCGTATTATCGCTACTACACACGGGAAAATGAAATTAAGAATTTGTGGAGCATTTCAAGGAATTATACCTTTGGGGCCGTTCAAGTATTACGTAAGCACTATTAGGGCGGGGGGTGTCTTTGTTCTTCTTATTTTCGATGAAATGGGAGTGATGCCGTCAGCTGTGACTATTTACATTCTTACACATGTGGTAACCCACACATTGTCTATGTTCGAATAATACATATAACAATGTTTACATAAGGATGGGAGGGAAAGGCAAAAGCTTTGCTTACTTTGGCTGACAAAGGGGTTGGAGGGGGGTAAATAATCAAAATAAATATACTTACGTAATACTTAAACGGCCCATTTTCACTATTATCCATAATGGGGAACTTCGAAGTTTCACCTATTTTGTTTTGGGAAAAAAATTTGTGTCTTTCCACTCCTCCATTTTATCACAAAAAATGTGGGAAACCTCCGAAGGAAGGAAAAAAGCAATGCACTTAAAATATACTACTTACAAAGATATGTAGATCATGCATACAAGGTTAGGTTAGGTTAGGTTCAAAGTGAGTGGATGTATTTGACCCTCCACCGCAACCCGCAAGGGTTTATTGTGGCTCACACCTATTCACACTCGGCCAAATAAACCCAGATTCTTAACGTAGCCGATTAGTTTGTAAGGTGATTGATCTGTCAGGTCAGATGGTAAGAGTACGGATCTGCCTAACTCTAAGAATCTGATTCGGTCCCAAGCTGAGCAGGCACAAAGTATATGCTCTGCTGTTTCATCATTTTCCAAATAGAGGCGACACACACTGTCTTCCGACAGTCCAAGTCTCTGCATATGATGATTCAAATGACAGTAAGAAGGCCTCTGTTAGACATCGTAGTTTATCCCTACTGTAGTCCAGCAATTGTTTGGTATCAAGCTTCGAAGGGTGGATAAACGCCTTGGAGTGAGCCAATCCTGGAAGATTCTGTCATAAATCCATAAATCTTCTTGCCATACAGGTGTTGAGTGTTTATTTGGCAAAGCCCAAATGCGATACCAGTGACAGGTTCTGCTCCAATGAAGCCGCTTGCAGCACTCTCCTTTGCAAGAGAGTCAGCAGCTTCATACCTTCCAGGCCAGTAAGGCATACAAGGTACTTTCAAATACAAACTGAAAGAGGAAGTCCTCACATCAACACTAAATTATACGAAGAAAAATGTACTTTCTTTACAAGTACTTTCATATGAACATTGAATTTGTACTCCAAACATTCGTTTTGAAATTGAACGATACACAATATAATATACGAAATATATTGAAAAGGAATGATGAAATGGATTAGAAAAAGTGTAACATGAGTAATATAAAAACAATAAAAAATGAAATTAAAATAAAGAGTAACGATGGAGAAAAATGAAAATAAGAAGAAAAACAAAGGTTCAAGGCCAGCAGCTTCACGACGGTTCGATTGTTAGTACCACCTTTGTCTTCGAGTGGTCAGTTATCAATAGATAGATAGTCTATTTCCGTTTGTAGCTGAAAAAGCATATGTAGGTGATCCACACATTCTCTAAAAAAATTCAATGTTCTTTGTCGGGTTTTTCTTCTTATTTGGAAAACTCTTTACAGGTGGTTTTTCGTAGAGTTTGAAAATGTTTAAGTGTTTGATGATCCATTTTTTTCATATAGCCACTTATTTCGTAGATCTATTACTTTGTTGATTAATATGAACCCTGAGTGAGACATTTTGTTCACTGGAAAAACTTGTCTCGATGCTGAAAATGTACGGGATAAAAATCAATAAATTATCAGAGTGTTCGTGACTATGTTTTTAACAGCAACTTTTTCATTGTTCTATCACTAACTAACAAATTGATAATGGTGGGGATTCACATGACTGTACCGTCGTACTCAAGGGGATGTACTGAAATGATGAATTGTAAATATGAACACAAAAAAATAACAAAATTCACTACGATCAATTCAATTCAATTCTTTATTTATCCATTCGAGCAAATACAGCTATAGGACAAGTCAAAAAACATATAGACATACAACAAAGCACAGTGAGTGAATTGATAAAATAAAATAAATTATGTACATGCAAAACAAGGATTGCAGACAAAATACAGTTAACATAGGATAGTGAAATAATACATGTTTACAGGTTGTTCTTTAAAAAACTAATTCATAATAATCTTCTAGGGAGTAGGGACACAGATCAATCAGTATCTTTTTCATTTCAATAAGAAATTTCCGGTTTGAAAAAGATCTATATCTTTGTGGAAGTCGATTATAGAGTCTCAAGCCAAGTACAGTAGGTGAATTTAAGCTAATATTTAAGCGTCTGAAGGGAACGCAATATTTGCCTTTCTGTCTAGTATCATAATTTTGTAGTTCATCTACACGCATATGGTCGTCACGAGCTTTGTGTATATTCTTCAAAAATTCTAAAATGAAAATACTACTAACTGTTAAAATCCTCATGTTTTTGAAAAGGTCACGACAACTATGGTTAAATGAGACTCTAGAAATACATCTAATAATGAGCTTTTGAGTCAGAAAAACATTTTGTGCATATGCTGATCCACCCCAGACTGCAAAACCACAGTTAATTCTTGATTAAACTTCTGCAAAATAGAATGAACGGAGATGATTCAAATTCAATGTATATCTGAGATTTCTGATTTGGTAACATTTTAAGTTCAGCTGTAGACAGTGAATTTGAAATGATAAGTCTTCGTCCAAAAAAATTCCAAGGGATTTAACACTTTCAGTATTATATTAATGTCGATATTTATTAGCGGTACGTTTTTGTTTTGATGAGTATGAAAAGTTACACAATTTGTTTTGTTTGTATTAAAAAGAAGAGACATATCAGAAGACCAGACTGAAAAGTTGTGCATTGTGGTGTTAATTTTTGTTTTCGGAAATTCAGAGTTTTCTCCTGTAAAAAGCAGCGTTGAGTCATCTGCATACAATGTAGTGAATGCATCAGTTAAGATCAGAGGTAGCTCATTCATATATAAGACGAATGCCGAACATTTTCAAACACAATATTTATTATTCTCTGCCATATATCCAGTATTGAAGCAGGTTCAGTTTGGTACACCTTTTGCTTCAAATAGCCCCATAAAAAAGTCCAAAGGTGTCAAATCTGGCGAGCGGGCTGGCCATTCTGTAGGACCTCGACAGCCAATCCAACGACCGGGAAAAGTAGTAACCAAATAGTTTCTTACTTGTCTGGAGTAATGTGGTGGCGCTCCATCTTGTTGGAGTACAAGATCCATATCGAATTCATTAGGATTCGCTTCGACGATTTCAGTAATGAGAGGGTCAACAATAGTTTCTAGCATATTCATATGGATGGTACCTATTCCTCTTTAAAAGTATCCACACAGTTAAAGGAGACACCTTACAAACATTTACTACCATCTCACCAATTATTTGCACTTGCTGTTCTACTGGAATGGACGGATGACCTGGGGACTTTTTGTTATGTACATTATCGATAGTTGTGAATTTGAATACAAGTTTCCTCAAATATTTTATACAGAAATGACGATTCGGAAAACGTTCATTAAAAATCCTTTCGGTCTCGTGGAAGTTACGCGTCGCAACGTAAATAAAAATCGCTTAAAATGTTTTCCTCCATTGGACGAGAATTCACCATTATAGAGATTGTTGAGAATATTCTAACTGAACAATGAAGTCCATTGTCGTACTGACATTTTTTGTCGTTTTTATAAACAATACATAACTTAACAAACCCCATCGGGTTGTTTGAATTGCCATATGCCAGATAAAAATAAATATTTTTAGAAATATCGATATTAATGTGTTTGTTTGTCCTCAGGAAATTATTAAATGTTCAGCCATTTTGTAATAGGTGAAGATATTGACTTCATATTCTAGAGTTGTGAAGTATTAGTCAGGAGCTTCAAAATGATGAGTAACAAGACCTCTTTTCAATTTAATTTTTTTACCAGATGGCGCCCAGTCGCCATCTTGAAAGTTTCATCTGTCAATTTCACTTCAAAATATATTATTCATGCATTAATTTCATTATCCCGAATTTCAATTTTTTGAATTGACGCGTTCAATAAATAAAAAGGGGGGACATTAAAGAAATAAACTGAATAATGAAGGAAGTTGTGTGGATGGATATAGTTTATTTATCGTTTCTTCACATATTGCGGCAGTTGTATCGCCAACAGCGTATGCAGGAATAAGTTTAGTAAAGAATCCTGCACTGACACCTGTTGGATATAATTCAACGCCCTTCGTGGTACTAGCCAGGGGAGTAGTTTTTTCCTGATAGGTGTCAGTCCATTAATCTACGCAGAGTAGAGAGTCGAGACTTTAGATGATTTGATTTCTATCCAGTCTTCTAGTATGCCCACTGACTATATGTGAATTGAGCAAATTTCGGATAAGCGGTTGGTTATCTCGTTCACAGGCAGATGGGGCGACGACAAATCTGTTGTTTGATGTCCGCTTCAGCCTAGTTCGAGGAATGATACTCTGAAGGAATACGATTTTCAATTATCGGAAATCATCGACTTTATGTTGATGATAGACGCTACCTTGTACTAACTAGTGGCCAAATAGCCAGAAACTGGTCTGCAAGTGTGTCCCAATAATTGAAGATCTATTGCGGTAGTTGTATTGCCAACAGCAAATGCAGGAATAACTTCAGTGAAGAATGCTGCACTTACACCTGTCGGATATAATCCAACGCCCTTCGTGGTATTGGCCAGGGGAGTAGTTGTTTTCTGGTAGGATAGGTATCAGTCCATTAACCTACAGAGTAGAGAGTTGACAGTGGCCTGAACAAATTGTTCGAGACCGCATATCACCCTACGGCCATTCAGCTGTCGGCACGATTCTTTATACCTTGGCTTGGGTAGGTTGGTCCACGGTGGCATGTTTTGCAAAGGCTTTTGGGGGGTTTTAGTTCCCCTCACCCTACTTATTTCTGCCACTGACCAGGAGCCCGGCGACCACGTCTGTGTCATCCCGGTCAGGACTTCCAGTCCCCTGACCGTTCCCCTATCCGCCACCTGGGGACGCGCCCGGCACGTGTTTCGATCACCAAGTGATCATTTTCAAACTAACTGTTAGTTTGATCTTCCTCTTGAAGATGATAACTTGGTGATCGAAACAATTATTCCTAGTTCCTAGGATGAAAGTGTTCGCAAAATATTACAAGTAATAAAAAGTTAGTCCCCTATTTATAGCAAATTTCTTCTGACATTCCATTTGCGTATTTGCTGATATGATGTGTCTATCTATAGATCGATTGTACATTTTCATATTGTCCTTATATAGAATCGGCGACATACCTACATTCCTTATACAATAAATAATTAGTTGTCGTGAGTTGTCCTTGTCATTGTCATTCAAATTGAATCGCCGCGCCGTACGAGTGGCATCATTGTTTGTAATCCTACACCCGAGTGATTATTGTTTCTTATTTTTATTAAAAAATGTCGTAGTATACCGTATAGGGTGATTTTTTACCATGGCAATGATAATTGGAATTTGGTGCAATTTGAGAATGCATGTTTGCATTTATGTACAGGGTAGGCCAATGAAAAGGTTACAAAACCGATTGCTCTCAATGAAATATTTTGCGCATATTTTCCAACTACACTTCCATCCCCTCGGCGGAGTTAGATCCAACCCTTGAGTCTTAAGTGGGGTTAGGGGGTTATCTTTTTAATGTAGACGTTTAATAAAGACGTTATAAGTTGATCACAAGTAAACAATATTATATTTAGAATAAAAACACAATAAATAAATCTATCAAAGAAAAAAAACGTTAAGGTAATTAGAGCTTATAAACACTAAAGGTACGTATACCGTATTTTGCAGACTTTTCAGTCTGTCTTGTAAAAAAGGGGTTTTTCCTTCTAATTGAAAGATTGCTCGTATTCAACCTATTGTCAAAAAGAGCAAAAAAATTGTTCAGATAACTATAGCTTTGTTATCAGTGATATCAAAAATCATGGAGAAAGTCGTAATTCACCACATCCTCAAATATTTGGAGGGCTTCAATATCTTGAGCGATCATCAATATGGCTTTCGGAGATAAACAGGCGATCTTCTATCGTATGTCACCCATATTTGGAATGACGCAATCGTGAAACATGGAGAATCAAGAGCTTTTGCGCTTGATATTTCTAATGCATGTGTGGCATGAGGGTTTGCTGGCCAAACTTAGATGTTACGGCTTGTCGAATGATTTTTGTGTGCCTATGGCTCTTCAGCTTCTTGAAAGAACGTTTCCTGCAAGTAGCCGTCGATGGATATCTCTCGAATACTTTCACCATCAACGCTGGTGTTCCCCAGGGATCCACATTTCCTCCAAATCACTTTTTATTGTATATCAACGACTTATTGGAAAAAAAACAAGAATTCAATATATTGCTTTGCTGACGACAGCACACTCATCTCGTCATTCCATTTGGATTCCAGGACATCGATTAGGAAGGCATATCTTCACCGACGCAGAAGGTTGCGTATCTTAATGAGGATCTAGAAGTAATTTCGAATTGGGGTGAAAGTCTCCAAGTAACCAGGTTCAATTCCATGCTACGAAAACCCAGGCATCGGTTTTCTCCAAGAAGAAAAATGTGTCCGAACCGGATATAATGATGTCAGATCAGACAATTTCGCTTTCTGCTCAGATAAGTTTGTTGGGGGTTGAAATGGAGCCCAATATGTCTTGGCACTGCTTCTTAAAAGCTTGGAAAACTGTTCCGAACCAGAAAACTGTACACACCTAGGCAACTTTTGATGCTTTATAAAGTTCAGATTAGATCTTCTTTGTAGTATTTTTCTCATGTATGGAGCTCTGCTCCCAAATATAGCCTGAAGTTGCTGGATTCCCTCCAGCCTAATTGGAGACGCGAACATCACGTTCAACCTTGATATCTTAGAGCATCGAAAAAATATTGGAGATTTGCCTGTCTTTTATAGATACTTTCACGGGAAGTGTTCCAGTGACTTGGCACATTTGATTCCACCAAGAGTGGTACATATCAGAAATATGCGACGGACTGTGGCTGGTCATAGTTTTGAGGTTCAACTCAGTACACCTCGAACTTCACTGTTTTAGAACCCTTTCATCTGGATAACTGTGTTTATGTTGAATGAACTTTCTGGGAACGTTTTTCCAAATGGATTTAACCCAATGTGAATCGCTACTTTCGCACAGGCATCACTGTTAGAGCGCCTTAACAATTTTCCTGTAGTGCTTGTGTTTTGTCTTAAAGAAGTGCAGACGAAATGGACCTACAAGCTGAAACATCTGCATATTAGGTAACCGCTTGGTCGAGTATCTATAAATGAACAGTATTTAGTATGAATAGGGCCGATCCTACATTGGAAGTGGAGTCGATGTGGGCACCAGATCTCACCCTGCCAGACCAGACCATTCCAAACTCGAGGCTCCTACATCGCAGCTAGTTTACAGCCAGTACTGTGTCAACAATGTCAAGGAAAGTTGTCAATTCAGTTGAAAATGAACGATGAACTTTGATTTCATGTTATTGGACAGGCATTTATTATTAAACTCACGTAAAAGAAAATAGGTTCATGAGGTCAATGAAGACCCTGGTAAATTCATAAAATATCTTAGAATAACCGGCGAAACGTTTGATTACATTTTGTCTCATATAGAAGCAGACCTAATTTAATAATTAACATTTGCCTACCATTATGGCACAATTGAACGCAAACACCAAGTTCAAACACCTCGACCAAAGCTTCCATGCAACTGATTGTTGTCAGACCAGTTCAGATCCGATTTTTCTCTCCGGAACGAGAACTGACTCCAGTGTAGAAGGGAACATGGTGCGTCATGTGTTTGTTTTCTTCAGACCCGCTCAAACCGTAAGTCGGGAGAAATTCCGCTTCCAATGTAGAACCGGCCTAAGCGTCACCTACACTGATTTTTCTGGTAGTCAAATCAGAGATGCGGAAGTAGGTATATCAAGATTTTAGAAGTGAATACATCGACAGTTTTTCCGTAGGTTGTAAACAAGTTCTGAAGTTGCCCTATTTTAGTAGGTCGAGGAAGACCGACTCGACTCTAATCTGTCAGTCTTACTGTTCTGATCTGTTCATACCGATTCCGCTTCTAATGTAGGAGCAGCCTAAGCATGGTAACCGGAAATACGTTACCCATATTATTCAAGTTTACCCACCCAGATGATATATTTGCAAATTGAAAAAGAAGTTGGGTTAGATCTCGAATTATTACAAGGCGTAGGTAATAAAAATATCATTTGACTCAGAATACAACGACTTGCACTTATATTATTCAAATATAATCCAAAATTAATATACAGGGTGAGAATTTGAAAACTTGCAATGGCTATATCTGAGTAACCAAATAGGAAATTGCTAAAAACAACTTCCATAATACGGAAGGGAAAACAAAATGATGGAATAGCTACCGGATTTTCACTTACTCACTTGCCCTCAGCCACCCCAACTTTTAACCCTTAAATGTCAACCCCCTACGTGTAATACATTATCTAAAAGTTCATGAGAAATGCGGTACTCTATAAAGCTACATAAGTTGTAGTAAGTTTTGGTTTATTAAATAAAACACTATTTATTCAAATTGAAATTTTATTTTCTGTTATCAATTTAAGAAAATTTGTAAAACATTCTTGTTATCATCGTAGCATTAATATTAATTCTTATAAACATTTTACACATGTACTATTTTTGTTTATTTGTAGCTGAAAAAAATTGACTGATTTGACAAGCATAAGTAACAAAAGAATGGAAAAGAATGAAAATTATTTTTAACATTTCTGAAATCAATAATAGAAAATAAAATTTTGATTTAAATTAATAGTGTTTATTTAGTTAACCAAAAACTACTACATTGGATGTATCTTTCTAGGGTACCATTGAAGAGCATTTCTTAAGAGCTTTTAGATAAGGTACCACAAGTAGGGGTTGCCATTTAAGGCTATAAAGTTGGGGTGACTGAAGCCAGGGGATAAGTGAAAACAAATTAGCTATTTTTTGTCCCCCCCTCTTATGGAAGTGGTTTTATACATTAGGAAAGCATTCATAGCGGATATACTTTCAAGTCCAGGAAACAAAAACAGA
>WOGN01006216.1:0-12596 GCA_015342105.1 Leptinotarsa texana
CGATTTTTATTGGTAGGGGACAGTTTTTTCCCATTTACAGCATCATCACTTCAACCTCTCAGCAGGAGAAACAACCATTGGAATTTCAATAGGGAATAGGGGGCGAGTCTCATACTCTTTGAAAGATCATGGAATTCTCTAAAGAATGGTGTATATTTTTTTGAATTCCATCGTATTCAAGATAGTTCTTTCCGATGATTACATTTTTCAATATTGTTAATACCAATAAATTGTTGTACGTCATTGCTCGGTTGGAATGTAATTAGAACTATTCCATTTGTTTCTTACGCTACTTTCATGTTGATTTCTTAGTTCTTCTCTGATAAGAGGACTATAACAATAGAGAAATGGTTGAAAATGCCGTTTCTATTTCTCATTTTTTTGTTAAAAGTGATGTCTACATTATTACTAGTGGTGAGTGCCGTAAAGTGTTGCTAAAGAAACAATGTTTTACGCAATTGTAGAGAGGGTTAAGTTGATTGAACTGTACTATGGAAATAAACGTTCTGCTGCGAGAGCCGCTGAACTGTTCAATCAACAACATGGAAAGAATGTGTCGGGACAGTATGTTTTCGATTTAATTACAAAATTTTGCGTAACTGGATCTCTTGCGGATAAAAAACGTAAGTCGAACCACCAGTAACAAATGATGCGACACAAGTGGCAATTCTGGGCCATGTTGACCTTGACCATACTTTGTGCACAAGAAAGTTAGCATTTGTTTCTGGGGTGTCAAGAACTAGCATTGGGCGTATTTTAAAAACCCACAAAAGGCATTCTTATAAGATTAAATTCTTATAAGATAACTGCAATTTTATGAGTTGGTTAGTGAATGAGCGGTGGAAAGTCTACATTTTGTTTTCAACATTTGCTTCAGTAATGAATGTTCTTTTTTCTAAATGGCACACTTAATCGCCATAATTGCCGCTGTTGGGCTAATTCAAATCCCTACATTTTTCATGAAGTGCACACTCATCATCCACAAAAATTAAATGTATGGGCTGGAATATTTGGCGACCGTATTGTTGGTCCATTGTTTTTAGATATTATTGAAAATGACCACAATTATCGGGAGGATCTGATGATATTTCAACAAGATGGGGCTCCTCTGCACTATGTCTGCCTGTTCGACAGTAGTTAGATCAGACTTTCCCAGATCACTGGGTTGGGAGGAGGGGCACTATCAAATGGCCACCACGATCACCAGACCTTTCCTCATTAGATTCCTTTCTGTGGGGTCATTCGAAAAGCAGATATTACCGTACTCCTCCTGCATTACTCGAAGATTTACGGCAACGAATCACAAATGAATGTCGCCAAATCACTACAGAAATGCTCTACAATATTCGAGAACGTTCTTAGCAGAATCTCTATTATTTCATGGAAGCTGAAGGTGCCAATTTTGAGCATATGCCAACATGTGAATAAAGTGCGTAACTTCAACTCTAAATTTAATATGGTTAGTCAAATAAAAAAATGTACACCGTTATCTAGAGAATTCCAAGATCTTTCAAACAATGTGCGGCTCGCCCCCAGATAATCATGAATTTTCTTGTTCGATAAAAAACTTGATTTGTTATTATAAACAAAAATACATAATTCACAAACATTTATCCCAACAACCGTAAGAAGTTTCAGGTTTCTGAAAGAGGTCCTGCACGACTCTCTCCATCCAAGTTTAGCAATTATTCGGACTGCCGACTTTTGTAATATGAAAATCTTTTCCACGGACGATCCCGTACCTCAATTCAAAATCCCATATCGCAAATGACAGTACAGACTCAACTAGATTCCAGAATTACAGAGTTAGACAAAAATCTCAACGAATAACAATGTTTACGAATTTTTCATAAAGTGAGTCGATATCTGGTGTCCAGGTGAATCTGTAATCAACTGTGATGCCTAATAATTTAGCTTCTTTAGAGGATTCTACATGAAAATCGTCATCCTTATATATACTGAAAATTTTGGACTCATTTGTAACCACAGTAAATTTCATCAGCACAGTTTTAGTTATATTGAGTTTCAGGTGATTTTTATTTGCCCATGTTATAACTTGCTGGTATACCTTTCCAGTAATATCTAATAGAGTTGCCGAGTCTCTCTCTGTTGAAAGGAAATTTGTATGGTCCGCATATTTTACCACGTGTACTAATGAAATGAAAGTTGTTGAAAAGAGTGAAAAAAGTCATTCGCAAAAATGATGGAGAAAAGTGGTCCCCAGTATAAATCCTTGAGGGACACCTTGCTTTATTTCCCGTAGTTCACTCACAGTGACGTCAACAATAACTCGTTGAATTCTGCCTTGCAGATATGATTTAATTAACTTGTGAGCAGTCCCTCTCACGCCATATCATTCCAATTTCTGTAGCAGTAGTTCATGGTTCACGGTGTCGAGAGCTCTTGAAAAATCTATAAATAAACCACAAATATGTAACTTGCAATCACGAGCATTTATAATGTGTTCACTGAAATCATATAGAGTACTTTTATTCCCTGTGAATTCATGTTGGTTTGATGACAGAAAGTTATTGATAGAAAAGAAGGAAATTGATGGATTTTTGATATTCAACTCAAATAGTTTCGATATACTAAGAAGCAAACTAATGCCCCTATAGTTTTCATACAAATTTTCATCACCCTTTTTATAAATTGGTACAACATTAGCAATTTTCACTTTGTCAGGAAACATTCCACATTATAGTGATAGACTAATGATGTGATGCACCGGATATGATTGATATCTCAGGAGCACATTTTTTAAGAGCTTTTTTGTAATCTCATCATAACCACTTGCCCCCAAGTTCTTTAGTGTTTTTATTAAACCAATTATGTCATATTCACTAATGGGATGCATGAAAAAGGAGTTTTGGCAGATGGGAACATTATTTTCCACAAATTTATTGTCTGTCTCATCATGTCACTTCATAGGGGGAAAAAAGGGCATTGAAATTATTAGCCATCTTGATTTTTGATATCTCAACATCATTCATTTCAATATTATTGTTTCATTTGTCATTTTTCCTGAGATGGTTAATCATCTGCCACATTGTTTTCGACTCATTATTGGATTTTGCTATTATATGATTAAAATGGCGTTCATGATTTTCCTTCAATTCTTCCCTATATATTTGTGCAAGATGCTTGCTCACAGTTTTATAGCGATCATCTTCCCTGTCACACTCTGAATGAAGTGAAACCAAGCCTTTGAGTTCCTGCGTGATAATGTTAGAATATTTTTTTCTTTTCTTTCCACGAAAACGGATTGATGGAAAAGTCACTTCAATGTAATAATCAATTATATTATGAAATATATCATACGCAAGACTTGGGCAGGTAATGCCCACAAGATCTTCCCAGGACTCTCTACCCAGTAGATCTTCGAACAATTCTATATTTTTTCTCTGAGAACATTCCACCAATAGCGGTACATATCAGAAATACGCGACGGACTGAGCTCATCGTTTTAAGGTATATCTTGTAGTACACTGTTGAAGAACTCTTTCATCTGGAGAACTGCGTTTATGTGGAATAAACTTTCTGAGAAAGTTTTTCCAATTGGATTGAATCTCCAGCGATTCACATCCAATGTGAATCACTGCACAGGCACTGCTCTTATAGCGCCTTAAGAATTTTCCTGTAGTGCTTGTGTTTTGTCAATGTGTCTATGACGATTTTTTGTTAAGTCAGCTTTGAAATCGACTGCCGAATAAATTGTTTTCGGTTTTTCCCTGCAAATAGTTTAAGACCGTGGGCAATTTCTCATTCGATGGTCACTATAAAAGTTTGACTTTCTGAAAATCTTTATTGATTTTCTTAGTCATTGTAATTTCCTGATCACATCTTTTTGCTTGAAGTTTTGATGAAACTTACGAATTCCCTTTGAGATTATGGATCTGTAGATACGCCTGTGTCCGACCTTCTTCCATTCTAGATGTGAATCAGCGTTGCGACATGTGTGATATGTGTAAAAGAATTTGTTCCCGATTTATAAGATTTCGCATTTTGTGCCTACCTTCTTTCAGTTTTAGAGGCTGACGTGAAGAGATGTCACATGACAAATGTGAACATCGAAGGATATAGATTACAGGAGAGGAATTTCTTGGATGAGTATAATGTTATTCAAATTGAAAGGTGTATAATTGTATACTTTTAGTTGCTATTATTTTCTCCAGAGAATATTTCAGAAGACGAAAAAAAGCAATCAATTTCAAAAAATCAACCCCATGCAAAGATGTGTTCATCATGCAAAAATGTTACTTCCAGACACAAATTGAAAGAGAAAGCTCTTTGCAAACAGTTACTTTTATATAAACGTTGAACACCACGAAAGGAAAATACTTTCGAAACAACTCCTTTTATGTGAACAATGAATTATACAAAAAACATATTTCTCTATTCGGTTTGTATTTCAAACATTCACTATGGAATTGAATCAGGTATCATTCACAGCATTGCTACACAATTTATAATAGTGAATGAAAGCGGTAAAAATTCACTTACATGGAACACTGTCATCCCCAGTGAAGGACATCCGATGTTTCGGAATGAGACACTCAAACTTATTGCCTCTTCAGCACCAATTTGGATATCATTATATGGTGAAGCACTCAATTCATTCATGAAATTACGACTTCATGTCACGAATGAGTTGAATTCACTTATGTCATCGATGACAATACGTAATTACACTCATTCGCTTATTTGACTGAATAACAGTCATAGGCAAGGTATATTTTTGGAACAGATTAATTTTTGGGAAAAGGAGGTTTCGGTTTTCTAGATATAATTTTTTATCTAGTTCAAAATCAGTTCGTGGAGAATGCACCACATACTGTATCAATTTTTGAGCCACTTGAATACTAGGTGGAACAGACTTTGACTAAAAAAAGGTCCGGAGCTTCGCAAAGAAGAAAAGTCGTCACAACCAGTGCTTGCACTTTCCTACATCAGAGTATTATCAGAAATGATAAGAAGAATCGGATCCTGCTTCAGATCCGGAAACATTATCCGTAGCAACCTCACGACAAACAAGTTACCAAATACGGACTGTGATTCTAAGAATTGCATTTAAAGTTCGCACAAGGAGGAACACTGGTATTGGAGAAAATTTAAGGAAGCCGCATATATGTTGCTCAACAATGCATTCAGACAAGCTGGCGTAGAGATACGCAATATATAGAAACCTATAATCAAGCGGAACACGACCAACTCCCGCCAAACGGTCATCTCTCTCTGAAACCGATGAAGCGGAAAGAGGGAAAAGGGGATAGGCGAAAGCACTCTAATGACCTATAAATAGTCAGTTTTCGAAAGAAAAAGTCCAGTTATCATACTAACAATCGAAACGTCGTGAAATAACTTGGCTTGAAATCTTTCAATTTTGATTTCTTGTTATTGATTTTCAATTTTCATCCCGTGTTAATAGTTCACTTTTTTGATTTTTTGATTGTTGCTTGTATATCATTTCATTGTAATTTAATTTTTTCCATTATCATAACTGTTATTTTTCACCTGATCTTTTTAATTTTTTATACATTCTTTGAGGGATTTCAAACCAATTCATATCATAGTGGACAATGGAAGTCCGAGCTAATGAAATGCTAATAAGTGCAGCTAGACTTTTAATCAGTAGTTAGTAGTTACCACAGCTAAATACATAGAATAACAACCTTACTCAAAACATGTTTTCATTACAACTATAATATATTTAATTGAAATTAAAAACTTCCTCTACTAACATAACAAACTCTATCGTAAATATGTGGAAGTCAGTTATTTGCTTTATGTCTGCAGGAAATTGAATTAACTGGAAGTTTTACGAAATACATTTTCCGGATGACGATGCTGAGTTGGTTATGTAGTTTTTAGTAATGTTGTTGAAGTACGTTTCATGTTTACTTTGTAATTTGGGATTGAATATTTCTGCTGATTCGAATTGTTTGCTGTACTTTTCCATAATGGGAATACTGGAATGATATTGGTTTGCTGATGTTCACTTTTTCGACAATGAAGACATGTATTCTGAATACACAACAGCAACTGTTTGAATATATCACCAAATAGCTGAAATTCTGGTTTCCAATATGTACAGGATAAATATATCATATGTTCTATAGCACTATAGAACTAGTTCAGAATCAATGACAATTTATTAATTCTCATATGAAAAATGTTCATGTAAAAATGTATCAATTGAATTCATTATGAGTTGGCGGAAATATGTGATAACTCTTTCATCAATATCAGCTATTTTCAATTATAAATGTACATATTGTCAGTCCATTTCTTTTGAAAAAATACTTGTGATAATATAATAACATATTTTTACATGCATATCGCAAACTAGGCGTTTCTCCATCAGGTTTCATTTTTCCACCAACATCTTTCCATATCAAATACTGTTGAAGACACTGTATATAAGTTCACTATTTCATTTTGACAGATCAGTCACTTGTTTCGAAACAATTCAATATTGAGAATTTCTGTAAGTCAAGTTGAGCTATGCAGACGTGCTAGGGTCAACAAAGGTGTTACACTAATGAGATTTGCAGAGATGAATAATGCTGATCTAGAGTTATACAGTACGTATTGTTAATGCTGAAACCAGTGGATTGCAGGAGAATTGTATAAGAGAAGCAGACAAAGTATTTTCCGATAACGATTTGTTTGAAATCACAATCACAATATCGCTTTGTTCACATAAAAACCTGAACATTATGAGGAGCTACTTTATGTAACCTTTCTTTTGCAACAATGTTCATCTGTGGAAATTATTAAGAACATGAAATGGACTTATATTCACAGAAGCAGTAATTTGAAAGTCACTAACCAATCAACTAGAACTACACTATACTAAATCCAGAAGATTGTACCTCTCATGATAAATTTATGAAATAGTCCTTCATTTTGAAATAAATTGGGCAACAATAGACTGGTTAATGAAATTGTTCATGTTCTGTCCTTTTGAAAAGTTATCACAGATTTTTTCATAAATTTTATACTCCTCGATTTCCATCGTTTTCCCTTGGATATCACTTGTTAATAAAACACAATTTAGAAAGCTGTTTTGTTTCAGTTTTCACGGATTCTCTAATCCTAGCGACAGAAATGTTCTCGAAACTAATCTCTATTGATCTCAATACACATTTTCCACAAGTATTAATGATAAATTTTCAAAAATTCAAAAATGATCGGCTCATCCATTGTATATGTTGTGTAAAACTAACTGTATTTCCATTTGATTGATCGCCTCATACACACTGACGAACTACCTCCCAGGTCAATATTCAATTCCAATTTAAATGAATGGTTCTATTGATCTGGGCAATATCCAGCAATATATCAATTCAAGTGGCATCCCTGAAGTGATTCGAGGACATTTGTGGAAATGCATTCATTATCACTCGAGTGGAATAAGGACTGGGGATATATAGTTGACGCTTTGGTCCTACCTTCAGTTCATTCAGTTCATTCTTGGATATGTATTCGAGTCAATTTTTGGTGACTTGAACATTGAATGGTTGTTGGTGAAAAAAAACATAATGAAGCTTTTTTTGAAAACCCCACAAACCTCTGTTTTACTATAGTTTCAACTCTTATATATCGTTAATAGCCTTTATATATGCTGTCAATGAGAAAACTCAACTCGCATAATTTTGTAAACCGTGAGCCGAATATTTTCATGGTGTATAACAATTCTTGTTTTCTATGTTTGTTAGAAGGTGGTTACCAATGTTCCATGGTGAATTTAATCATTTCGGACTTTCACTGTGCGATAAGTTTCTACTATGAAAGAATAAATAAAATTACAAAATTAAAAAAGGTAAAAATTTAAAAAGAAATAAAATATTAAAGGAGATATCAAACCTTATCAATATCCACAATCGTCTTCGATAGATGACTAGTTCATTCCTCAGAGAGATGACAATTTATAAGTCATTCGAGCGCTTTCACCTATCCCCTTTTCCTTTCACCGCTCCGTCGCTTTAGCGGGAGTAGACCGTTTTCCGCTTGATTATAGGATTACATATCTTGTGTATCCCTACGTTAGCCTGGCTGAACGCGTCGTCGGATATATATGCAGCTTCTTTGAACTTCCAGTGTTTCAACCTGTGTATGATCTAATCTTGGGACACTTGATGTTATATTGATGAATCCAAACTTGGTCTGCTATTCCGGATTTGCAAACTTCTCGTTGCTGTGTGTTTTCATTTGCTACCTGGAAACAATCAGTTTCGTGATAACTTGTATAACTGGGAAAGCATTGGTTCTGATATATTCACATATGCGTTTAAAAGTTATTGTTGTCTTCGTGATACATACTTAAACAGGCTTGAGATTTTGCCAATCAAAAACAAAGTGCTTAAGCGGTGAGTCTTGAAATTGCGCACATTTCAGCAAGGTTTGCTTCTCCAGATATTTTTGTTACTGAAAATATTTCATTTAGCAGCGAAATATTCAGCAAATTTGCCAGAAATTTAAATTTAACTTTTGTCACACGTAGTCCTGTCTAGTCTTGGCTGAATTTCCTGAATTAAATGTTTCCTCGTCAATGTTATTGAAACTGACAAATGAAGAAGAAATTGAAGAAATTATTTCAAACCTTGATATAAATGAATCATCTGGATATGATAAAATTTCAGTATACGCCATTGAATATGTGAGATCAGAATTGGCCCCAATTATGAAGGAAATAATCAACGAATTCTTTGATTCTGGTATCTTCCCTACTAACTGTAAAATTGCATGTGTTTCTCCTATATATTCAAAACTGGTAGCAAAAGTGATATAAATAATTATAGGCCCATTTGGGTTCTTTCTGTATTTTCAGAAATTATCGAATAGGTTATGAATAATAGGTTGATAGATTATTTAGAGTCAATAAATTATTTATATTCAGGTGAATATGACTTTCGCAAATCGAGTGATACCGACTTTGCAGTAATGGATGTCATTTCTAATATCCAACAACAATTAGATAGATATATGAAATGTGGTATATTATCTCACGATTTGCAGAAGGCATTTGACACAGTTAATCATATTTCACTGAAAAGATTGAATAGTATTGGTATTCGAGGAATTATTCAGAGTTTTGAAAATTATTTATCAAACAGAAAACAGTTTGTGTGTCTAAAGAAAAATGCCAGTTCATTAAAAACTATAACCTGTGGTATCCACAAGGGTCTATTTTGGGCCCAGTTTCATTTTTGATATACATAAATTCTGTTTCAAAATTATTGTTGGAAGGAAATATTAAGTTATACGCGGATTACACAACATTGCTTTATTTTTCTAGTGATACTAAAGAAGTCTATAATAACATGAAAAATTACATTATATTGCTAAACTCTTGGTTAAATCATCATAAACTGAGTATGAATTATGAAAAATTTTCTTCAATGTTGATAACTAAGAACATAATTACAAACAAAGAGAATTTGGCTGTACAAAATGATTAAATATTGTCGAAACACAACATTTTCAGGACTATACATCGGGTAGAAATCAATATTTCATTTAGGAGTTGAAATATATAATAATCTTCCAGGGAAAATAAAAATGAATCAATAATCAAAATTTAAATCGGAATTGAAAAAGTTTCTGCTTTCTTCCTGTAATTAAAATTCTGATCTCCATATTACATTTTTTGTTTTTAGTTAGCATTATAATTCAAATATGTATATATTCATATATTTTGGATGATGCAACTGATTTTCCTTTATTTTCAGTATTTTACTGTCAATATAAGTTATGAAAAGGATTTGAAGCTCTATAACTTCTCTCTATATTTATATGTTTATGTGTGTATATGTGTAAATATATATGTTTGTATATATGTATTTATGTGCTGTATATTTAACTGTTATTCAATATGAAATATGATATGAAATGAATTATTTAATCATTATTTTTAATATCCCTGTTATAAACATTTTTGTTTCTTGGAATTAATAAAGATTATTAATATTATTAATAATAAATTCACTCACAGATTATTATACCCCCATATCAAACAAACAGAAATCAAAAAATGGGCAACTCTAATATAATTTGGTAAATGAACGAACTTAATTGCAGGTTTTTTCAGAAACAAAGTGGAAGTAGTATTCAGACCACATGTCAGGTTATCTGATTTTCTTTTCAATTCCAAAAATAAAGTGGTCAAGTTATAGAAATTTGAAGTTTATGAGCTTTAGTATCCGGAGTGTAATAGTGTTTATATGAGACAATGTGGTCGAAATTTCTCAAAACGTCATGGTGAACATGAAAGGTCCCTCAGACTAGGTGAAAATAAATATAAGTTCTCAAACCATTCCTTGACATGCAACCACAAGTTCCCGAATCTCAACCATACGAAAATTTTGCACTATGCAAGAAAGGGTTTCAAAATCAAATTAGCGTATCCACATTATTACAAGTAAACAAAATTCAGGTAAGCAATTGAGTTAAGTAACTCTATTATTACATACTGACAGTTGTCTTGTATAAGTGCTGATGTAATCAATCATTTTTATTTTAATATTTAAGTTTGAAAATGTCCTTATAGAATGAAATTGCAGTAACGTTAGTTATAGATGAAAATGGTGAAAAACATACAAAGTTTCAATTCTCTCTTCTTCAGAATATATTCAACTTACTGACAAAATATGAAAATTTTACATTACTTTTTCATTTTCATAAACTACACTTTATCATTTTATCTTCAAGAACTTTATTTAAAAAAATTATATTACCTACGCCAAACGGTCAACTCTTGCTGAACTGGTGGAGCGAAGGAAGAAAAGTAGGGATAGGTGAAAGCACTTAATTGACCTATGAATATTCATCTCTCCGAATATAATTGTGAATACTTACAATCGGAACGTTGTGAAGTAACTTGACCTGAATCATATAAGATAATGGGATTCGGAACTAATAAAATTAACCATGAAACATTGTTAATAACTTTCGAACAAAAGTTGAAACTGAATTGAAGAAAGTATTTACATTTCGACTATATATTTATTTTATAGTAATTCATTCTTTTGAATGAAACGAAATTTCTGATAAATAATACTACAAATCATCGACCTGTTATGGGAAAACCTCCCAAATGATACGTTTTTCTCCTATACAGATTCTAAAGGTTATAACTGTGACTTCATCCACTCTTGTCACGAATTTCCAGTACCTATTCTGAAGCAACTTTCTGTATCAAGTTCCATGAATTTCAATGCCTGCTAAACCCACGAAGGTTATCGCACAAATGTGACATAACAAGGTGATATTACCCACCTCAGCCCTTCACTTTCCTTCAAATAGTGTGATCGTATTACTTAAGGATCTGCCGACTCCATTGAAACAGTAACTGAGGGTGACAAACTTTATTGAAATGAGATACACCCTTTCAGGGCGAAAATCAACTATGCGACCTCGAATCTGAGTAGTTAGAAGACCGCAGAGATCTTTCAATTTTGAATAATTTGTTATTTCATTGCCAGTGGTGATGGATTTGGGTTTTAGTCACTTTGAATAAATAATATCTCGTTATAACAGTTTCAACTCAACTTGGGTGTTTCTAGTTGAGAGACAAATGAAGTAGTTCTCTGAAATGTCTAAATATGTTGGCTGTTTATATCATCAATTCAGATCTAATTAAGATGTGTATTGAAACTATTCCTGTTATTAGTAAATTGGAATTATGATTTGTAAATTGAACTCGATATTCGCTTCTGAACACGATTGTGTGAAGTAGAACGTCACTGGTTCAGTCTATTTTGAATACATTTTTCATTGGAACAGAACGTTTGCCATCCGATGCAATAAAATCTTGAATGAGACATCCACAGAACGAAGATCGTAAGCTTGAATTATTGAACAAAATTTAAATTTCAGGTTGAATTCCTTCGGTTTAGAAAGTCGAAGAATTCCTAGACAACAACAAATATATAATTCATAAACATCCGCTGTTATCAATTTCCTCACAATTCCTCGAAAAGAAATGCCATGACAGAAAAAATTATAAATTTATGCTTTGAAACGGACTCTCAGTGAAGTAACGACTATATGTTCGATCAATGATGATGAAAAATACCTGAATTGTACTGAATTCAAGGAAAATATATCTGAAATTTTCTTATTCCTGAAATATAAAAACCGTTTAATCGTTCAGTTATGAAACAAGTCTCTTATTCGATCTGGTCAAATAAATTTTCATTTGTACAATTCTTTACTGTCGACGGAAAATATATAACTTTCAATGGATCTGATGGGGGTAATTTTTTCACATTTCTTTGAATGTGAATGACAATATTTCATGGAGAGAGTGTGAGGGGTTCGAAGTTCCTTTGTCTGAAAAAGAGTTAACCGATTTAAAATTTACGGATGAGTTAATGTGAAAAATCGAGTTCTTTTATTAACTCTTGTACGGGTAAAACATTTATATAAGTGTCGTAGAGGTTTGGTCCTACGATTATACTTTGTGGCACATCATATTTGATAGGATGGTTGTCACCTACAGTCTCAGCAATGTGAACACATTGTGTTCTAACGCTTTGATAAATTTGTGAAAGATTATTACCAACTCCTCCAATTCCTATACGAGTATTCTG